>CAKLNU010000662.1:600000-765000 GCA_922788865.1 Poeciliopsis turneri
TTGTTGTCTTAACAGGAACAAGAAGAAACTGTCAACAAAAACAACAACAACAACAACAACAACTGCAGCCGCAACACAATCAGCCTCAACAGCAACATCGTCTGTCACAAATCAGTGACGTTAAAGCTGATATTTATCATGTTTTTGTTTGTTTTATTCCATGAAACGGAGTTTGCACCAGCAGCAAAAAGTAAAACATTAATTTTATTTAACCCCAGATTAGAGGGTCTCTGTTAGCACTGAATTCCCGGTTAATCTGCAGAAATGTGACTTTCACAAAAATCTGTGGATTTATACTTTGTTTGAAATGCACATTTATTTTTGAAGGATGTAAATATATGAATATTTACAAATTTGCTTAACTTAAATAAATATCTATGTGTAAACACAGAATTTCTGTCTTTTTATTGCTCTGTGCAGAAACATTACTTGCAGGCTTATCTATTGAAAGACACGGTGGAGGAAATTGCCTCGATTGGTCAATGCACGTATAGAGAATCGCTCAAAACTATAATGTCTGGTCCTGCTGTGACTCACCTACAACCTATCAACTCCAAATATCCCCCTCACCTTCACTCCAGAGCAGCTAAACAAGCCAAGAAACAACCTTGTTTGACCCATTATTACCTTCGTGGTGTGTGGCGGATGCTCCTATGATGAATGGGCTGAACTTACTTAGCTTTTCTAGTCATTTTGACGACTCAAAGCGCTTTACGCTAGAGGCACATCGGCATATGGCAGGAGGAAGCTGGAATCGAACCTACAACCTTCCAAGTGCAAGGCGACTGCTCTGCCATTCAGCCACAGCCGCCCTCAACACATCGTGTTAGTATTTATTTGTTTTCTTTATGTTAGTTACAGCTTACAGTCTAAGTTAGTTACTTCATTTAGACATATATTTTCTGATGGGTCGACACTTTAGCTAATGTCTGACTGAATGATTTACTTACATTTGTGTTTTGTTTGAGGTGCTGCTGATAGAAACCAGCTGGAGGAGGAAAACTGGAACGAACACTTTGTTGTTTCAAGTTGATCTCAATTAGTTAATTTTGTCACTTAAATAATCACTTATTGTTTGTGCTAAGTTTCACTTATTGTTTGTGCTAAGTTAACGTCGGTTTTGCTTTAATAGTTTCATAGGACGCTTTAGTTAATTTTGCATTTGTTTGTTCTTTTGTCATGTTGGTCTAGTCAAAGTCTGGACTTGGATACAGCTCTGGAAAAAATGAAGAGCCCGCTGCGCTGAACCCATTTCACCAAACATTGATTTCTGAGCTCTGCCTGAGTTAAAACGTTACTATTGTTGTTTCTAAATGAATATCAACTTATTTTCTTTCTTATCTGAGGTCTGAAAACTGCATGTTTTCTGTTAGTTTGACCATTTCTCGTTTTCTTCAAATAAATACTAAATTTTTGCTTGTAACTTCTGAGACATGTTGTCAGTAGTTCACAGTTTAAAAGAACAATGTTCACTTGACTCAAACATGAACCTATATGAAGCCGGGGGTAATGTAACACACAGAGCTCCAAATTAAAGGGGTTCTTTATTTTTTTAGATGAAGAATATTTTTCTCTCTCTCAGATGCAAACTTTAGCTTCAACTATTAGCTTCCGTGAAAATGGCGGGATGTAGCTGCACATCAGAGCTAAACTCTAACAACAACAACAACAAACGACAAACGGCAGTGGCAATTCGAGAACTCCGATCTTCTGGTCAGGTGGCCTGTCGTTGTCTTCCAATCGGTCTCAGTGCACAAAATGTCCTTCTCTTCCGTTTCTCTTCCGTTTCTCTTCCGTTCTCTTCCGTTCTCTTCCGTTTCTCTTCCGTTTCTCTTCCGTTTCTCTTCCGTTTTAGTGCTACGATACATAAATGAGTTTTTTTTTCTATTTCCGGTCATTTTAGACCTCTCTGTAACAACAGCACCACATGCTGGCAAAAACCAGAATCACAACCAGTCAGTGAAACAAAAAAACAAAACATGGCTTTCAAATACATTTTTCACCTGGTTACATATAAAGAGTCAAATCAGAGACATTCATCATTTTTAGTCGTCTCTTAATTTTTTCCAGAGTAGTTTGATTGTTTATCTTAATCAAATCATTCATGTTTCTAAAAATGGTCAAATGTGTGTGATTTTAATAGTTCTGTCTACATCCAGGTCTAGATTAGTTTGGACAGCTTTTTTTACCCCTTCAAGAATAAAATCGTTACTTGTGAAAACAGTACTTTTTATCTAATCAGGCGTCTGATTGAAAAACTGTTTAACAGGGAAAAAAGGCAAAGACTAAGGGGTGCAGTTCTGTCATTTTAGATGGTAGGAAACTGTCTTAATGAGGGCAGTAAAGCAGAGCGAGTGAAACGAAGCCATTTCCCTTCACGCTCAGGAGGAACACGTGTTCAGGTTCAGGTTCAGGATTTACCGGGTCAAAGGGAGACGTTTCAGCTTGTCGTAAATCATTTGGAGAAAAACCTCCTGCTTGTCTGAGGAAAACAGCAGAACCTCAGTCTTCCATCCTGCTGCTGCTGCAGTGCAGAGGGTGTTTAATGCTTACAGTCTTTATCATGAGGTTCAGTTCTCACAGTTCTGTGTGAACTGAACCTCAAACCAGTTCATCTGCAGGGTTAAACGTTCAGAACATCATCAATGCAGCCAGCGGGTGGTCTGTTTTAGAATAATGGTGTGACTCCTCTTCATTTACAAAAAAAAAGCAAAACACACACACATGCACACACACTAGTACCTTGGTATCTAATAATTAGTACCTGATTAAGATATTTTCGAATCCATCATGGATCTTCATCGGTTCTCTCGCTGCTCTTGCTGTAATAAATAAATACATTGGAAAAGAATGATACGCATGAGGTTGAATAAAGTGACCGTGAAATCCGTTTTTATATTTACGTCTGTTACAGTGAGACTGAAATGACGAGTCCTTGGCTGTTTTCCAGCCGTGACGGGTTGCAGCACATCTCCATTCACAGAAAGCATTATCTGCATTCCGGGACTCAGTCTCTGATAAGGTTGAGGAAAATCATGACTCATCTGGTGGGAGTTTGCCAGAGTCCCAGAGGCGCAGAATGAAAGAAAGAGGTCCGTTCAGGTCAGCTAGAAAATCTGACAGAGACCCGGTTTTCATCTAGTTCCCTAGATTACACAAGAGTTCCCTGATTAATTCTTTCGAAAAATACCTCGACTTTGTCAAACAAGCAGATGAATGTTGTTTACAACTGAATCAGTGCCAATACAAATTTCCAGCTACCACAGTTATCTGTCTTCTCCAGCCTGCAGAAGCTGCTCTGCTGGTTTCCAACATCCACAGAGAAAATGCCTGCAAGGCGGCCGAGTTCCAACACGTTTTGTGACGTGCTGGGAGTCTCCTCCTCCGGATTCGGAGGAAAACGATTGATTGACGAGGGCAGTGAAAGTTGGGAAGAGAGAAAGGTCTTTTTTTAGTTCAGTTCCTAAGAAGACTCACCTGGCGGGTTTTCACCCAGGTCTGAGTGTATAAAAGTAGAAAGCTGATGGCTCAGGAGTGCAGAACGCTTCACTTCAGAGAGGAGCCAAAACACTGCAGGAGAAACGGCTGATCTTCACAAGCTGAAGTAAGGATGAACTCCGGGATCCAGTGCATCGTTCTTCTGGCCTGCGTCGCCTTCTGCTCCTCAGCCAGTAAGTGTGCAAAACTATTCTGTGATTGAAAATATTCCTAATCAAAACCACGTCTTAATCTATGCTGCCATTTGTTCTCCAGGTATTATGAGGTGTCAGTGTATAAAAACGATTTCTGCAGTACGGCGCCATCTCATCGCTGATGTGAGAGAGAACAAACCTGGTCCGACCTGCAGCCAACGGGAAGTGATGTAAGTATCTTCAAGAGCAAATGATGATTAGAGTGACCACTGAGCGTTGATTGAATTTGTTTTATTTAAATGTTTTCCCGTCTCTTGCAGTGTCATCCTGAAAAATAAAACCCAGCTCTGCCTTGACCCTGAGGGACGTCAGGCTCAAGACCTCATCAGATCAATGAAAGCCAAAGAAATGTAAGTGGAATTGTTTTTATATTAATGTAGTTGTTATAGTAGCGTGGTAGCGTCTCTATGATGCTCTGCACTTTAGGCAGGCATAAACACCAGCGTGCAAAAACAGACGTGTCTGAGATAAAATGCTGTTTTTAACTTAATGTAAAATCACTGATTTGTCATGATTCTTTGTTTTAAATCAGTTTAATGTTTTGTAAAAAAAAAAAAAGAAAAAAAAAGAAAAGAAATGAAAAACACTTCCATGACTTCCAGGAGTGATTCAGTGATTGATTCTGATCTGTTTCCTTCACAGGCAGATAAAGACTCAGAAGCCGAGGAGCGTCAACACAAAAACAACTACTGCAGCAACAACAACTACTGCAGCAACAACAACTACTGCAGCAATAACAAGTACTACAGCAACATCAGTAGCAGCATCAGAAACCGAAACTGCAGCAACAACATCAGCAGCAGAAACAGCAGCATCAGAAACAGAAACTGCAGCAACATCAACAGCAGCAACATCTCTGTAATTTGTTTTAAATGCACCACATTAAGAATATTAACTCAGCAAAGACCTGAAACAGAGAAAAGACAAGTTTTAGTTGTCATGAAGTCTTGGCCCAACTTGACTTTCAAATCCGTCAGTTCCTTTGTGTGATGTATTTTGATGTGATATAATTTAATTAGTGGATAATCTCAATTCATGGATGTAATTTATGAGCAACAGTTGTTTATTGTCGGCAATTATGTGTATAATTTGAAGTATTTAAATATGCATGTTATTATTATTATTTTTTTTTTTATTACTCCAATTCATTTCTATATGATGCCACAGATGGAAACATATCTTATAATAAACAATTGATAAAAACACAAAATTTGTCTTCTTGGCAGTTTGTCTGCATTAATTCATAGCTTGTATTATTACAAACTCACCTGCAGAGACAAGTGCAAACCCCAGAGTGCCTGAACAGAGTTGGGTCAAAACATCACAATCTGAATCTCAACGCTTCACATGAAACAATTTTCCTCAAATCTCACGAAAAGAAGTGACCTTCAATCATACGCATGCTCACATCAGCTATGTTTAAGAAGCATTACGGCAGAACTTTACAGTGCAATCCAAACTGAAAGTGAATGGCTGGAGGACATTATAATGCAACTCAGGTCAGTTCAGCAGAACTGAGTTGCTAAATGACAACAAATGTCAAACCTCTGCAAGCCTCTAAAGTAGGGGCTCGGTTATCTGTCTTCCCTTTTTGTTTTTAAATCTATTTTGGGGATAATTGGAGTCTGATGGAACAACCTACTTCATTTTATTATTCAGAAAAGGCCACATTCTTGTCATACATTTGAAAAATTTTGTTTTTGGATGGCATGAAAAGTTGCTCTGACATGAAAAGTTTAAAAACTCCTACAGGATCTTTTCAGTTTTCTGGACCGTTGTACCAAATGAAATATTTGAAACCAGAGTAGGAGGCTGAACATTTAAAATCATCAGCTACCGAAGCACAAAATGTTAGAGTGAGATTAAAACTACTTGTGCATAATATAGAGCAGACAAGCTGTTTTTGCAACAAAAAAACAACAACAAGCCAAGCAGAATAACTACTGCTATAATTATTATCCCTGCAGCAGTTTTCTAATGATAAACCATAAAAGCTCACTCAAATTATCATTGCAACATCGCTGAGCAATTAAGTAGACTCATCTGAACTCATATGAACTGAGAAATTCATAACTGCTGCATGTTAGAGAAAATGTGAGGCTTTCTGTGAGAATCTGGTTTTAGAGATTTAAGCTGAGTGCAAAGGTTTGGCGTAGCCAAAACACATTTCCAACAATTGTTTTGTCAATGTCTTTAATTACCGGTAAACATATTGTCTCCACTTGGTTTTGTCTCTCCACCAGCCACCACCGACAGCAGCTGCGTTTCCATTAAATAAGAAACACGATTAAAAATCACATGCCAGTAAGTTTGTTCAGGCGATAAGTCGTTCAAAGACACGCTGCGTATTCTACTACTTCCTGTCGTCTTCTTTGTCTTTTCCGCCGGTGGTAACATCCGGTTGCTGATCACGTGACACGTGTGGCACAAAAAAAAAATGTTTCCATTGCAGTTTTGCAAATGATACTAATTTTGCCACATGCAAAATTAGTATCAATTAGCAAATACGTTTCGTCAAAAAACGTGTTTTTTTTTTTGTTTTGTTTTTCAAAATCACAGCGTTTTCATTGAGTAGTTTATTATTATTTTTATTCATATTTGTGCCTTTGTAGTGTCAACGGAAACGCAGCTGCTGCTGCCCCTTCCAAACTGGGGAAACCAGTAAAGACTTGTCACGTCTGAACCGTTTAATTTTGACGAGCCCACGGAGCATCGCAGTCAGTCGAGTGGAAAATGATGAAAGCGTGACGGCAGGTTTTTCCGTGGCTCCGTCGGAGAGCCAGGGCCTCACCTGAGCTGTGGATGGAGACATGTTGGTTTCTCCACCTCAGAAGAACCGGCTCTTCCACTCTGACAGCCGCCAGATCCCGACTGACGTCACAGAGAACCTGAGGGCCGAAAGTGTCAACATCTTAAATTCGAGATTCTGCTTTTCCAAAGGAGATGAATTACAATTAATCTCTGACATCTTATTTATTTGATTTCATGTTTAACTCCGGTTCAGTTCAGACAAGTCTCAGATTGACTGGTATTTATTAGTGCTAGTGAAGCACGGACATTAAAATCTTATTTTGTTTCTCAGTATGCGGTCAGTGATTTTGCTGAGTCATCCTGTGATACGTCGTTTTAATTCCTCGCAGTCATGTGGTGTTGAGGAGTTTTTTTTTGTCTTTTTTTTTTCTTTTTATTATCGTTTTGTTTTATTTTTAGTGACCCACTTTGGTTCCTCCTTTTTGACCCAAAGGACACGTGCTGGTAATCATGAGGGAGCGACGCTGCTTAGGTGAAACCGCGGCGTTCACAACAAACTGTACCCTGAGGCTGGACGCGGTTTCTCTGTCTGGAGATTCATCCCTCTGTCTGGCTCTCTGTCTGTCTGTCTCTCTGTCTGTCTGTCTCTCTGTCTCCTTCGACAGGATCCTCCTCACAATGAAAATGTCTGTAGATGATAAATACTTAATTTTTATATAAATAAGAGTGAGACTATGTCTTATATTTATATATATAAACGATGCTTGCAGACATTTTATCCTCAAACTTCCTCCATAGTTCCACAGGTTTCCAGATGAAGAGCACAGCATGATGCTGCCATCACCGTGCTTCTCTGTATATTTAGGGTAGGGCTGCGCAATCACAGTGGCAATATTAAAACAAAGGGCCGTTTGGAGACCAATTACTGCTGGCTAATAGATCCCAAGAGTTATAAACTCACACTTTTCACACCAATATAACATTTAGCCAGTTGCCTAAAATGCTGGAGGTCACAGAGTGATGGAAGCACAGAGGAGAGAAGCAATATAGGCAAATACGTAACTGGTTTTTTCATTGCAATATTGATCAACGTTACAATAATATGCAATAATATGCAATAATAGGTAACGTTCCCAGAAAGCGGTGAGGTGAGTGCAGGGTGACGCCAGGTGGAATTTTCTGGTGAAGATTTCTCATGTAGCAATAGATCTCAATATATCCCGCAAGGATAGAAAAACATTAAATCATCAGCGTTTTTCCAATATCGTGCAGCTCAACTCAGGGGATTTTCAGTCCAGTCCTCAAACCTGACCACGGCGGCACGCTGTTGATAATAAAAAAACAAACAAAAACATGATAATAAACAAGTGGATGACGACATGACAACGTGTCGCATGCCTAAAAACTCATCTCCAGCAGATGAAAAGGTCTAAAATCTTTAAAACGAATGAAAAATATCAGGTAACCTGAGAGATGCTCATCAGCCCAAAACTGCTTAATAATCTGATTTGTGCTGCTTTCCAAACATTTCCACAAAACTGTATTTCATTTCAGCTACAGGCGGTTTACCAGTTTCGTCGTCCTAAAACCAGCCTGTCACTCCATCGTCACAGTGACGCTGAAGCTAAAGCCAAAGCACCGCAGACTGAAATAAAAGCCACGACTCCACTGCTGCGTCAGCGGATGCCGACTCCTGGGTGGCCTTTGAGATTTATTTTCACAGATAATCATGGAGCGTCGCTGAGACAAACCATGGAGCCATTTCTGTGAGGACGGTCAAGAAGAGGGCCACACGATTTCTTTACTATTTATCTCTCTTTAAGTTTGGATTTTTCAATTTTAGATGTTCTGTGGAATAAAAAAGTAACTTCTGCCCACATTAGGGAGGCACTTGGACAGGCTGAAAGTCATTTAGTATAAATTACTACTGGTCTGTAATGTGTAGGAGAGACTTTGGGTCAGTTCACTCCTTTGCTGCTTGTTTATCAATGCTTCCTACATTGCAGCATGTTCACAAATTTTGCAGCTGAATAATTATAAAAAGCTCCGATCTCTTAATCTAACTCTATCAAATTTGAAGATTTTTTTTTTTTGCACTTCACTTTATCTTCTCTCATTTTCATTCTTATCTTGGCTAAGTAGGTCTGCAAATTATTGTGAAAACATTTTTCATCAGAAATAAGAATTTTGACTTTTTGTTGTCATGATAAGTTTCAGTTATTGGTGTTAAATAAAAAAAATAAATAAAAAAAAAACCCTGACAGTATGGTCTGTGTTTTGTTTCACAACAAGCAACAATAAAAACCAGTAAACTCTAAAATATTATTAAATGTTGCAGTTTAGTGGCACCGATCACATTTGATCAATTAAATTGGATCCTGAAGGAACCTAATTCAGGCGTGAATGTGTTTCAAGAACAATATTTGTATTTGCTGTGCCGTGCAGTCACCATGCTGCAAAACTAATTATTTCCTAAAAATAAGTAATAAAGAGGGTTTTTTTTTAAAAATAATATTCTTTATAGTTGTCACAATAGTACCACAAAATATTGCGATGACATTCCAAGCCCATGTTACCCACCTCTACTTCAGATCATGCTGCACTTTTTAATAATTTAAAAGTTCGGAAAAACAGAATAAACCTCATTTTAAGTCAATAAATTCAGTTAAAATACCTTGAAGAAAGAAGCGACGCAATGAAATCAAAAACAAAACCGTTCAGCAACAACAAAAAGAAGCAAACACAAGGTCACTGTAGTTTACTGTACTGTTTGTGCAATATTGGAAGAAACCAACACTGTGACCGTCACGCCGTCCTCTGGAAACAGACCTGGGTTCGTCTGCAGATCCGCAACAAGCAGAGAAGAGGAAAAGGAGCTGCCGTCGGTTCGCACACAACAACATGCTAAATCCGTCTGACTCATTTCTGGGGCTGCGGGTCAGAGGCGTGACCTCAGCGGGGCCTTCGGTCGTTCCCTGAACCCACCGTCCCATGACTCCCTGCTGCTGCACATGTGAACTCACCAAAGTGAAACCGCACACATGCACCACTCGTTTACTGTTCGGATTTGGAGACGAGCACATGACCCCCTGTGTGTATAAATATTGGAGTATTAGGGCAGGGTTCCAGTAGACAAGTGTTTTCTTCTGTTCTGTTCTTTGCAAAGATCTCAACAAGCAGCCGGTGGAACAAGATGAAGCTCTGCGTTGTGTTTGTGCTGGTGGCCCTGCTGGCGCTCACTGACGGTAAGAGACGCAGAAACGCTGACGCAAAGTCCAGAAAAGGGACGATTTTTCAGGGGAAAGCAAGCAGCTGGAAATGTTTTGTTATTGTCAGATGAACTATTTCTATTCTTGTGTTTTTAGGACACAAGATGGAAACACACTGATGCTTTCGTGATAAATGGTTAGGAGTTTAACGAGGAATCGGAAACTTTATGTCACCTTTTTATTTTTATTTTTGTTGTTGGCAAAAAATGACTTATACCATTATTACTGGGTTAAAGTCATTGTCCATATTTGAGCTTTTTCTTTAAGTAAAGGTGGTTGGTGACGATTTTAATTCAAGTTTGTTGGGTTGTGAAATTAAGAATTTTATGCGTTTGAAATAATTACGCACACAAAAAAAGTCTTTGCGATTAAAAAGATAATTTCAAATAAAACTCCATTCCAACCTTCACATCACCTTCATGCAGCTCTGACCTTTTTGTGCTTCTGAGTCACGTCCCGTCATGTGTGTGAAACCGCTCTCGTGGAGCGAGGTTTCGTCACGCTGAAGGAAACTTTACGGGGAGCGTGGAACTGTGTTTCTTGCGTTGCACATGTTGATGTTCGAGTTGTAAAACATCAGGATGGCGGCTGGCGGCGCAGAAGAGGAAGCAGGGCAGTTTAATTTCACAAGCGGCTGGATGTGATGAAACATGCTGGTAAAAGTGGGAGATGTCAAGATTTGATTTATGAATTGGGAGATTATTTAGATGCTAGTAGATGAGCAGCAGAGGGACAAACAAACTGTCAACGTCTAAATCTCCACATTTTGTCATTTTACAACCAGAAAAGCCTCTGTTGATTAGGTGTTTGTAGAAGAGGAGTAAGGAGAGCTCCATTTGTGAAAAATAAAAAAACAGGTAGAGGAAGATGTTCTGGTCTAGATCAAATTGTATTCATGTATGAAAATGGCCCAGTCAAAGTACAGAAGTAAATCTAAAGCAGAAGCTGTAGCCAATCTTTTTTTCATTTAGTTCTGCAAGGTCTCACAAGATGTTGACATCTATGACCTCTCCCAGGACCTGTAGTTTGTCAATCACTGTCAGTTTTGGCTCACGAATGGAAATAAGACTCAGCAGGCCTGTGTGTTTTTACCGAAACTGTTTTCTGCCCCGACAGGAATGCCGCCCATAAGCAGGGATCTCAACACGCACTGCAGCTGCCTGCAGGTCGAGTCCAGGATGATCCCGGCGGAGAACCTGAGGAGCATCAAACTGGTCCCCGATGGGCCCAACTGCGCCCAAACAGAAGTCATGTGAGTGAATTGGGAATAAGAAAAAATGTTTGGTTTTATGTGACAATGCTGCAGCATCATTGTTACAAATCATTTTTAAATTCATCTTATGAACACAAGTTTAGATTTGCATTTAAAGAGTCTTTGTCTTTATATGTAAACAAACAAATCCAACTTGATTTGTTTTAAACACAGTTGGGCACATATTCTATTTAAAACGCAGTTATGTTTCTTTTTTTAAAATCTGATTCAGGCTGATTCCACCAAGTGAAGGCATATTATTATTATTATGATTATTATTAGTGTGGAGAACTTACCTGTTGTTTCTAGGTCTGATCAATCAATCAATCAATCGACTTTATTTGTACCAGCAGGCAGATTCGATCAGTGAGGTGAATCCGTTTCCTCGCCAGACAGGAAACTCGTAATTCAAAATGGACTGGTGCTCAATAAAATAACATGAAATAAAATAAACACCGACTCAAATACAGCATGCTGGTTAGATGAACCCTGATTCACATGGCAGTCTGACTTTTTGTAACCCAACTATTCAGAGTAACGTTACAACGTGCCCTCATTGTGCACGAGGACTGTGACATATGGGTCACGTCTGCACAAGATTACTATGAAGGTTTAAAAATGGCCAAAATACTGAGTCACTCGGAAAATCCACACAGTCCTGGAGATGTTAGATATCAACAGATAAAACAATCAGCATGAATCAAATGCTTTCTGAGAACTACTGGATCCACGGTGGAGCAGATAAGATGGTTGTAAATTCTTCTCCATGTAGGTGTTTTCCACCCATTCCAATCATTTGGAGTGACCTTTATTATAGACATATATATTTGGATTTGCTTCATGAGTTTGACATAACGCTGCTCTTGTTCTGTCGATCAGAGCTGGTCTGGTGAGCGGGGAGAATGTGTGTCTCAACCCTCAGTCCGCCTGGGTGAAGAAGCTGGTCCGGTTCGTCCTGGAGAGACAGAACCAGAAGCAGAAAGCCGCTCCCAAGAAGAAGCCATGAGGATCATTCTGCACGCCTCAAGACGATTCAGCTGATACCTGAGCCATGATATTACATCCCTGTTTCTTTACATCACTTTCTTATCTCCACTGTTTTTATACACATATATACATGTGTGTATTTATATATATACTATTAACTCTTTAGATGTTTCCGTATTTTCCTTTTTTAATAACTTTTGGTATTTAAACTCCGTATGTAGCAAATATGTAGCTTTGTAACATGAAACTCTCACCCAGTAGCAATAAATCAGTGCAGCTTCGGTGAGAGAAATTGTGCCGTGAATCGTTTTTGTTTTTAATGTGAGGCTTTAATAAAGTGTTGCTTCTTGCATTAAGTGTTTCAAGCCTTTCTGTGGTTGTAAACCGCGTCACTGTTCAGCACATGGTTAACGTGAGGCTCGTCAAAACGTGGAGCGGGACCGTCAGGTCTGTCGCTCAGGTTGGGTTTCGTGGACTTGATTGGATTGGATGACGAAACCGTGACATCACTGAACATTTTCGAATCATTTTATCCAAATTTGAGCTAAAGGTCTCACATTTGAATGCTTTGAACTTTAACTCAAGGTTTACTTACTCGGGTGTTTTCATTATTCTTGCAGGGAAATAATTTTGTTTTTCTCGAGACATAAACTTCTGTCATGCAATGACAGAAAATTACAGTAGCTCAATAGTAATAACCTAATGAACAATGGACACAAAATAATGAGTCCAGTTCATTAATTTTGAAACCAGGCATTAATCAATTCCTTACTACAATCTACCTGCAATGCATGTGGCTAGTATCAGTCTGACTGAATGAAAATCAACTATTTATGTCACGTTAACGAAGAACAGCTGAAAAGTTACCGGGTTTTCTGGTAGAAATTTCGCTCCAACTCCTCCCCTAGTTATTTATATTTTCTTTGAATGAACTGTTGAATAAACATTCATGTTGTTTCCGATGTCTGCTGGACTTCGGGTTGCATCGTGTCAGCTGTTCGGGATTCCCTCCGTGTTTCCCCTCAGAAAGCAGGAGGAGAATCCGCGCTTTCTGATTGGCTACCGGTCACATTCAACAGGCTGCGTCACTCTCCCAGTCTGGATAAAACCTTGATTTAGATCGGAGCGGCACAACGATCTACCGTAACACACAACACTAGTGACGATCTCAGAATGAAGAACGTTCTAAGATTGTCGTTCGGGGTAAAAAATCCTGCAGTTTGAACTATTGCATCAGGCAGTCGGATGTCTTCTCTATTTAAATCTAATTATTACTGAAGGGCAATATACTAAACAGACTTCATAATCTGCACTCTTTTGGTTGAATGCAGTATTTATTTCCACTTTGGCTTTATGTTGTTTAGTTTTTATTCAAGTACATTTATTGTTAATGGAGACTAAGAATCTATTTTATTTTTGGTTTTGGTTGTTTTATTTATTTTGTGTATCAGTCCCAGTGTTAAGTATTCTTTTGAAAGTAAAGTGTATCTATCTTTGGCAGGAAATCACATGTATTATTACATAATTTCCATTAAATCAATGTAAAAAGGTCTTCAAACAATATTAACGTTTATTGCAATAATTTTTGAGACAATTTATCGCCCAGCAAAATCTGTTATCGTGACAGGCCTAGGCATGTTTGGACATTTGACTCATTTCCATGAGACGCTTTTTTTTTCTCTCTCTCAAAACAACACTGAAGATTCATTCGACATTTTTCCAAGGAAACTAATCAAAGTCCAGGGAGAGGCAATGCCAACAAAAACATTTCGCAAGGCACAAAGAGGTCTTTGAAAATTTTGGCAGTAGTAATAAATAATCCCACGGTCCTAAGCGGATAAACCGGAGTAGAAGAATCATTTTTAAAAAAGTATGTGAACAAAATGAACTGCTTCAACTTGACTGAACACTGCAGTATGACGACACACAACTTCACGTTTCTAATCAGATTTTCTGCATGTTTTCTCTCCAAAGCTTCAGATTTAATCGTTTGGTGCCAAGCAGCATAAAACATAAATACACTGTAGTGTACCAGGTAATTTTAGGAGTCTTTGCATCTGATTGTCCATTAAAAAAACCCCTGATAACTCATAAATTCTTTCATTGCTCCTCAACAGGAAAACATGTTGAGTTTTCCGGTGAGATGACGTAACCCTTTCCTGCAGGAAACCACGTCTGCAGCGCCTGCGTCCAGCTGCCGGTCTCCGAGAACGTCAACAAGATGTCAAACACTGTGGACGAAAGAGACAAAATTCAAAATAAATAAAGGAGTTTTAAAAACTACATTTAAAAAAAAATAAATAAAAAAATCTCTCGGAGACGGACGTCACGGCTCGCCTTGATTGACAGCGAGGATCTTGGAGTGGAAATTCTTTGCGTTGTTTTTCTTCACCATGTACTCGTCCACAGGGAGCCTGGCGGTGCGGACGCTCAGCGCCGCGGCTCTGGACAGGCTCAGCTTCTGCACCAGAGAGCCCACAAAGCAGACGACTAACTCAGTTATTCATTCATCTGTGCGGCAAAGCGAACAGTGTAGGGGCTGCGCTCATGAAACCATCAAAATCTCAGCTGGTTTCCGTTTTTTAAATGTGCCGATTTTACCTTCTGGATGCTTTCGTCCACCAGGCCGCCCAGGACGTACACTTTGTCAGCGTCCACTGTCTGCAAAGCTGTGATAAATGACAAAACACCGTGGGCATAAGCAGTAGTTCTTCAACATCACACTGACATTTTCCTTATTTTTACTAAACATTTGTATGTGAGACAGTTGAAATAAAAATTGCTAGAAATATTCGCTGTTGCGATGCAGCAGGAAGGTTCTGGGTTCGAATCCCAGCCTGGGTTCTCTCAGTGTGACATTAAGTTAATTCGCCGTGTATTGAAACACAAGAAAATATGATAAGACGAGAAATAAATACTTAAATGCTCACATTTTCTTTAAGAATGCAACAAACATTTTAAATAATCGTTTTCCCATTTAGTCACTTGAAAATGTAATAAATAATGGAAAAATTTAAGTCATTAGAAATTAGTTTATTTATTAGATTAATTTCCAATTGCATCTGAAATATCACATGTATCTAAATAGCTATTTAACAACGTGTTTCTATATTTAGCTCTTCAAAAGGTGAGCAACATTCAGGCTAATTGCTCCCTCTGGTGGGCAAAATGTGCTTTACAAAATCTGACCATGTTGTGATCAACATAATTATGGGACATAATTCACAAAGAGGGTGAATTACGTCCCATTTGAAGAATTTTGGTGTTTCAAGCACATTGATGGAAAGTTAAGTGGAAGAAAAAAGTGGTGGAGAACGTAGCACAAACAACTGGGATAAGTCCTAATTAGTTAAATCAATAGACATTTCACAATTGAACTCTATGTTATCTGTGTGTAATGAATATACATGTTTCACCATTTTAATTTAATTAAAGAAACAAATAAACTTTTTATTGATATTCTGATTTACTGAGCTGCCTCTGTATATGAAAGTAAGTAAATAAAAATTGCCAGACCTTCTTGGGCATCTGGGGTGAGATAAACGACAGATTCTGAAGGGAACAGGTCCAAACAGCTTTCCTCTGTTATTTCCATCTGCATCAAACAAACATAAAAAAAAATAAATAACAAAGTGAGTGACATTCAGGCAAAAGGAAATGCAGCCTGAAAACCAAGAAACGTGTCGCAAACAAACACGTTTCGTACTTTTACTTTTTGTTCAAAACAGTTTTGCAGAGACTTTTCTGACTCTCTCTGATGAGAGGATAATCGGAGACGGATCGAATCACCGCGTAGCCGAGGAAGCCGTCGTTCATCCGAACACACTCCCTGTAGAGTCGGCTGCCGTCTCTCAGATCCGTCAGGAACAGATGAAACGGCCGAGTCGCCTTCTTGTTCGACCCGTACAGCCTCCTCAGCTGGCCCGCCAGCCGGCTTATCTCCTGAGCGAGAAGGAAGCGCGTTTTTATTTCTTACATTTTACTCAAGTAAGAGTGGAGCTGCTTCAAAACATCATCACTCAAACAAAACTCAAAAGTGCAACAGAGTAAAAATACACCTAAAAGTAAACTTTTTCAAAACAGTTACTCCAGTAAATGCAACCGACTGTTTCTGCAGGATCTGTCACCTTGTCAGACATGCAGTCTGTCATGCTGAGGTCCACGCAAAGTTTCCGACCCGAGGAGCGAGCCTCTGCCAGACGCTCTTTGGTGATCGCCTTCAGGACTCGCTTGGTGAGCTGCGCGGCGTCCGCGTCACCACCTTTACGAACAGGACAAAGGATCACAAAAAGTCGACGGATCGGGCTGCGATGCTCAGAGTTTGTCGAGTCTCCTCGGCCTTCACCTGATTCCTGGGCGCGCTTCCACCTCCTCCTCTGTTTCTCTTCTTTGCGTTTGCTCTTCTTCGCAGCCAGCTGCCTCTCCCAGTGTCGCTGCTTCCTCAGCACGTTCTTCTGCTCATAAAATAGAGAAAAGCACATAAAAATAAACCAGGAACACTTCACTTCACAATCGTTGGCTGTTTTGTGTTGGTTCATCTCATAAAATCCCAAAGACATTGAAGCTTCTGCTGAAAAAGGTTTGTACATGGCATTGTACTTGATTTTTTAGACACAGTAATGATCAGAAACTGAGCTCTAATCAAATAAAATGAAAATAAAATCTGGCTTTCAATAGACTAATCAAAGAATAAAATGTTGAAAAACCATTAAAGAAAAATCACATATCCATGAAGCTTTATATTGTGTTTAAATGAACATTATAATAATAAAAGAAACACAGTTATTCTGAAATATGTTTATATTTAAGGTAGCTATCTCCAGAGTTAGGGTTGGTTTTAGATTGTTATATTTACAAAAATAATAACAAATACCTGCTGGATTAATGGAGATCATGTGTCATAATAATCAAGAGAAGTCGGCTCATCTTTTTGTGCAATATAAATATGTTTTTTTAATCTTTTTAAGATAATAAAACTATTCACAGTGTATTCATGTGAGGCTGATCACTCTGCTGGATTTTAGTGGGAGCAAAGTTTGTCAAGCGCATTAAAAAAAAAAAACTGACTGAATGTTAAAAACAACCTCACCCAAATGTCAGCTTGTGTTTTTGTGAAAGCTGTTCTTCATGCGTCCTACTTACAGAACAGGGCGCATCTCCTCCCTCCGCTTCTCTTTGCTCTCCATCCGGATCCAGGTCCAGGCGCAGCAGATCCAGAAGCTCTGAAGCCCCGTCCGGATCCGCCTCACGCGTTCCTGACGAAACATGCAGCTTTTCACTCGATCCCAGAGACATCTGGCAGAAAATAATACCTTGTTCCTATCGGAAACCTCCAGATATCTCTGTCAGAGCTTGAAAGTCTGACCTGTGACACATAACGGGAGTTTATTACAATATTTCGTACTTGTGTCAACCCCCAACAATGAACACAACAATGATTGTTAGCAGCGAAAGCAAAGACTGGAACTGCTTGGGACGCCGTGCATGTTTGCAGAGGACTTACTTCCTGGTTACGAGCACGTGAGAGTTCCGGCGAGTGACGTCACAGTGAACGGAAACGAAGAGTGTCGATAAATGAGAATCAAGAACCGATTATTTTTTTATTCACTTATATAATTTTTTTTTTTTTTTTTGTATACACATGAATATACAAAGTAGTGAAGTTAGAAAGAAAAACAAATACAGTTGTGCCCCTTTAAACAGGAATGTTTCATTTACGCTGATTCACCAGAAGGGGGCGATGAGTGCTTTAATGAAATAAAATAAAATAAAATAAAATAAAATAAAATAAAATAAAATAAAATAAAATAAAATTTCATTTAAATGTAATATTATTACAGTCAAACCAGTGTTTAACTTTAATTGGTGAAACTTGTTCAGAGTTGTTGAATGTGATAATTAACAATTCAAATTTAATGGAGTCATTTTCATGCATAGTTATATTTTTAAGAAAGGCTGATTGATGTTTGACTTTGTAAAACTCTAGCTCTGTCTATTGAATAAATGTTGCTGTATGGAGGAATTTTTGTGCTATAAACCAAGAGCACATATAAAATCCTGCTTTCAGGCTGAAAATGCGTAGTCTTGGATTATGGCAGAAAAATGTCTCCACGTTGATGCTACACTAATATTTTTGTATTTAGTTAGCTACATCATCTTCACTAAACTCTTAGCGTAAAGTTGCTTAATCGTTTCCAAAGAGTTTCCGTTGAACAACTTGCCAAAATGACACACAAGATTTCGAAGGTCCGTGAACGTATCTTTTCTCAAGACAGTTCTGCCCTCCTTGTTAAGTGCGAGTCCGCATAGCAACATTATTTAGTGAGTATAAGTTTACATTTAAATTAAATTCTAATTATTTTTATACAACGTTAATATTGCTCAACTCGCTGCTAAAAGCAGAAAATCTCGCTTGAAAGTTCATTTCAAGCTAGGTTGAAAGTAGTTGCTATAGCATGGTAGCGTTGCTAACCCTGTTCAGGTTTTAAATGATCATTAATAGTAGTTACTAAATTGTTTTATACAGTGTTTTATATCATTTTTGAATTTCGTGATAGATTAAATTGACCAAACACCCAAAGATGAACAGGCATTTTACAATGTGAAAATTTTATGGCGGGCTAAGGCTAAATACACGTTCGTTTGTTTTTTTAAAGCCTGACATTTGACGTCAAATTAGCAAAAGTCCAAAAGGTTTCTTTCTTTTTTTTCGACAAAATGTATCTCTTTCTTGAGTTAACTGAAAAGGAGACAATTTATGGGTTGAATTCAGACATTTGAAATATCATTAAAGCAGTTCAAAATATGATTTTAAATCTGATCTGTCACTCTTACGCTGGTAGGAACTATTTCTCTTGTGATCAGTTTTAGTCGGCAAATTTTATCGACGTACTTGTGAGCTTCGGCCTTAAATTTATGTACATTCTGTGATGCCAATCTTTCTACCAGTTTGTCACTGTAGCTTTTCATTCCAAGCGAATTATCTGAACATAATTTTTTTTATACCTCGGCTGTAAATGTAGCGATTGTGTCCCTGTTAGCATGTGGCATCGATGCAGCCGGAATACAAAACCACAATGCATTGTGGGTAATACAATAGAGTTTATACGTCTTTTTTATTTTTATCCGGATTTTAATTTTAAAACAGAAGTTATTTCTGAGTTATGTTGTGATACTTCTATGTGTGTTCGTTGTGCTTGTGTAGAGAGCGAAACTTGTTGTGTGCACCGTCACTGAGAAGGGCAGGACGTGAGTACTAAGGCGTGGGGAGGCGCAGAGGAAAGTTAAGACTATACTTTCAGGGATCATTTCTATAGTTTTTGACTTGAGAAATGTGATTCTAATTTGTATGGTCTCGCTAACCACGATGATGAGTTGGTGATACTTCTACCTGAGCGCGAAGCGGGTAAAGAGTGATGATTAGCTTCATGGGCTCTTTACTTTTGATGACCGTTCACTGTTTCCTAGGAAACAGCGAGGGTGGAAGTATGATCAGAGTGGTTGTGCTAAAGGTTAAATGGAAATTATTAAGGTCTTGTTTAGATGGTAGAAAACTGACTTAATCCTGGCCTACTAGCTTCAGATATCAGAGGAAGCTTAGTTATACATTCTCGTTGTTGTTGTCCAGCAGCGATTTGATTCCTTTGTACGGCTCAAAGCGGTTAGTCAGAACTGTTCTTTTGTTTTTTCATTACTTTGCTTGGTAATGAACGGTGCTCTGCTTTCAGCTATTGTTATTTTTATTAAATTGAAAATTAATTAAATCAAATTAATAAGTGCAACTGATATAAATTTGGTCATTATTTTTGTAGTATCTAATGGTGCCTAAAAGGATTGTTTTGTTTCTGTGAAAGCAACTCAAGTCCATTTTTCTTTAGTTATGCTTCTAAATCACAACATGCCCAAGTTAATGGGTCTTATATAAAGTGTTACGGCAGTTTCAGGTTAGCCTGCACTAAATGCCAGATGAAGAGGATAGTTTCTCTAAAATCACGTGGTGCGTCACCGCTGTATCTTTTTCTTCCTCAGTGGCAGTTTCGTCTCCCTCAGTCTTGTGTGAGTTGTGTTTTGATTACAGTCTTTTGATAGTTTTCTCAAAATGCCAAGTAGACAGCTGGGCTGCATTCCGCTCTGTTGTCCCGGAGAAACACTCAGCCAAAAAGGGGGGGAAAAAAACAAAAAACAAAACAACAAAAGAAGAAGAAGTGATTGACGTATGAAGCTCGAGGGAGGATCCGACAGGCAGCTCGAGCTTAACGTTGCCGTGGCTTTTATAGTCAAAGTCCTCAATTTAAAGGGAAGAAGCGACTTTGGATCGGGTTTATTTTCGAGTTATTACACTTGCCTTTTTCTTACTGTTCACTGAGAACATCGTCTCAAAACATGAAACCCAGAGGATGTTTAACCTCATAGATGGAAATTCCTTCTCAGATAATTTGGAGGACTTCGACTCCATCCGCAGCGTTCTGCTTTACAGGTCAGTCGGAGCTTCTTGGGACATTTCACCACTTTATATATCAGCTTCTGTCGGTCGTGCGCTTCTGTTTGTGAGCCGGGGAACTTTGCCAGGCTTGCGCCGAATGCCAACCAGGGATTCAAAATAATAATAATAATAAATAAATTAAAAAAAATACAGATGAGCTGCTGAGCTAATAAATCAACAAGAAGACGCTGGATATTCACTTTTGGTCGTGTGCTGTATATTGACATTTTATACGCTGTTTCTGGCGTACACCTACTAATTTCTGCAATTTTCTGCGTTGGAATCCGAGTTAATGTCGCGAATCTGTCATTTCAGGTTGAAATACAACTTGACAAAGTTAGCCAAGTTAACCGTACTTCTCTCTAGCTTGTTGGTATTTTGGCTACCTGACCAAAATAACTAATATAAACCAGTCCTTCTATTTTACGTAATAGAAGCGAATGTGGATTAAACAAAAACTAAACAGGTTAACACCTATAATCCGCTGGAATATCGTCATTTTTTAAATGGCACAACCGTCTGCTAAATCCGCTAGCAAGACGACGCTTGTGTGTTGTCAAGAGCAACGGTAACATCCACCAATCAGAACGTACGCTCTTGTGTCACGTGACACTCCGCGCACATTCGCCAGCGCTATATCAAACATGGCGAAGAGAGCATTTTTTTTTTTTTATCATTATTATTATCATTCCCCAGAAATAAAGAACTGAAATGAACTTTTGGTCCAGTTCGGGAGTTTACGCTTGAGTGAGATAGTTTTACAACACAATGGCGTCCGTGAGCCCCGGACTTTGTTCTGAAAAGACACTTTCGACAGCCCAGAAAGCAAAAGAAGACACCGAATCCACATCACGAGTTCCAGAGCCCGACACAACAGTAAGGAAACTTGCCAGTCGGGGGTTAAGGCAGCTATACGTCCTTTAAAAGTCAAGAAAGGCAAAAATGCCAAAGATGTTTTGTGGTTTGGACGCCCTAGAAAACCATCGTAAAGCATGTGTTCCCACTTAATCTACAACAACATGGGGTGCAGCTAGTTTTTTATTTTATTTTAATAATCTAAATACATAAAGCTTTTTAAAGGTGTCCCTATAAATTTGCTTTTCATTTTGTTTTTTTGTTTTTTAGGGCAAGGCAGAATAAATGAAGAAAATACTTGCAGCTCTTGCATTAAATATTGCAAACCATGCACATTAATGGAGCCTTTTGTGCTTCTCTGTGGTTGTGAAAGTATCCCTACTATTATTATTTTGTGACTTTGCAAACACAAACTCATAACTATATTCTGTGTGTGGCATTTCTACAAAAGACCAACACAGAATAGTGCATTATTAGCGTAGCAAGGATTTGTGTTCCCGTCTACTCTGATCCCCTGAAATAAAATTTAGCGCAGCTGCTCGCTTTCAGACGTTGTTTGTTCCACATGTCTTGTTCTGTTTTTTGTTTTTTTTGTTGTTGTTTTTTTGTTAATTAGAGAACAATACTGTGAATAAACGTCTTCTCCAAGGAGGGTCCTGATCAGAACCAGAATATTTTAACACCAGGCTGCAACTTTTATGTGAGTTCAATGGGGTTTGAAGAGAAAATGACATGGAAACTTGAATGAATCTATAAAGCAACCGTATAAATAAGTAACAAACAAAAAAACCATCTAAAGGAAATAAAAAAGAAAAGCTCTAATTTTATTTTATTTGCTCGTTTGTGTTTAAAAAGCTTCACTTTGTAAGTTCAGAAAGCAAAAGCAGTGGCTCCGTGTTTTCCCGGCAGGGCTTTGGTTCGTCCTGCCTCGTAAACGCTCCGTTTTGCTTTCAGTGACCTGGAGCCAGAATGGCTGGATGACATCCAGAAGAACGGGGAGCTGTTCTACCTGGAGCTGAGCGAGGGCGAGGAGGAGGCCGCGTTGGCGCGGGTCGCAGCGAGCCAGTGCTTATCCACTAACCACGTCCGCTTCAGCGAGAAGGAGGCCGAGGTCATCACGGAGCAGGCCGGCGCGCAGCGGCGCGGCTCGCGGAGGAAAGGCGAGCCCGCTCTCAAAAAGCTAGCCAGGATCCTGGGGAGGAAACGCCGTCCGTCTCAGCGCAAAGGAGGCAAGGAGGGCAGCCGAGGCAAAGCGACTTCCTCGCCTCCGGCTTCCATCCTGAAGACGCAGCCCGGGCAGCAGCAGCAGGGCGTGGCCGTTCTGCAGCGGCGGCGGCTGAAGGAAGTGTGCGTCTACCTGAACCCCAAGCGGCTGGCGAGTTCGCCGACGCCGCTGTGCGAAAGAGGAGGACTACTGGAAGCTCTGCTGGGCGTGGTGCATCGTCCTGCCAGGACCGGAGGTCAGAAAGACAGAGGAGCCGGGGGACTGACCGTTCACGGATTAATACCAAACAGCCCAGCTATAAAATGTGGTCAAATTCTGATCGGTAAGAACCTCGTTCGTAAAGTCACCTGCAAACGGCTAGCATAGCCTCGCATCACCTAAATGGTTTTAGGCATCATAGCAAGTTACCTGATTACATCACAGTTTGTGGACATAGATGTAATAAAGAGACGTACTACAACGGGGTTAAAATCAAACTTTGATTCTCGAGCATGAGAATCAAATTTTTACCAAAAAGATCATCGTTTCATTTTTAAAGGTTGTCCTTAGCAACCAAAACACATGGCTTAAGTCACTATTTACATCTCCATGAGAACCATCTTCTCATTCTAACATCGACACCAAGACGCAGCTTTGAGTTGCATTGTTTTGTTTTGTATTTAAATATACCACAGTGTCATATGCATGCATCTGAAAATTGACCTGAGGTCCATAGATACTGAAACTAAAACTCAGGGGGCCCAATGTAAAGCCTTGAAGTACGCAGAAAATAGTATGAATTATTTAAGATGTCACTGAAGCAGGCACATTGTTTCTGATGCTCAGATATATTTTGATCAATTTTACTGAATTAGTTATTAATGAAAACTAACACAGCTGTCCTGTGTGTTAATCCAAGGAATTCAAACCGTTTTCTAAGAAAAGCTCTATTCGTCTTATTTCATCAAGATCTGATTTAACGACATCTCCAATTGTTCTGAGCAGCAGTTATGCTTTCATACCAGGGATGAAATAACCATGGAAATTTATTGAAGTTTAGATCATCAGTCGAGTTCCACATCTTTGCTGTGGGATATATTTTGTAGCTTGTAATACAAAAAAAAAAACAAAACAGAAAGCGTGGAAAACCTTCAAAGAGCATGCGTACTCGTACGAGACGCTGTAAATCGATTCTTTGTGTACGACGAGTGCAGAAATGGACTGTTTTTCCACAGCTTTATGTGAGGAATCTGCTCTAATCAGTCACTTTTTGTTCCTCGCTGCAACATGTTTGAGCCATTAGAGCAGCTAAAAAGCCGCAGCGATCATTAATCACAGGCATGCGAAGTTGTTTAACTGCTTTTTATTGGATTCTTGCAGGCGAAACAAAAAGCAGACGTCAAACGCCATCGGTTTTCTACATTTCTAAAACCGATAAACAATAAGTACTTTGGGGTATCTTTTGAATGGATCTTCTTTGTGGGGTCAGCGAACATGTGGAGTTCATAACAAGGGCTACTGCATGTAGTATAGTTAAATGTTTTCTGTCTCTGTTCAGGCGACGTCCTCTTGGCTGTGGACGATGTCGACGTGAGCTCTGAGAACATCGAGAGGGTTCTGTCCTGCATCCCTGG
The DNA here is from genome assembly GCA_922788865.1 of Poeciliopsis turneri. Taxonomy (NCBI): domain Eukaryota; kingdom Metazoa; phylum Chordata; class Actinopteri; order Cyprinodontiformes; family Poeciliidae; genus Poeciliopsis; species Poeciliopsis turneri. The sequence goes on from CAKLNU010000662.1 coordinate 624,127, forward strand.
ACCGACGCAGGTCAGACTCCTGATCCTAAACAGGATTTAACCCGCAGCATTGATCAATAAGTCAATTAATCGCGCAACATGTTAAAACGTTAAAAAAAGAGAAGCTCTCCTTTAATGTCGCTGATAAAACTGGAATTTTTACAAACGCTGTAAATATTTGACTCCCAATATGACATGTTTTCCATGTCTAAACTGAATAAGTTTTTTTTTTTTTTTGGTAAACAATAACTTGTTTACCAAGACGTCATTATCTATTTAAACTCTTATTGTTTTGTTTGGATATTTAAATTGTTTTGCAGTTACATTTTTTCTAGTTTTTTTATCTTTGATGAGATGATAACATGTCGTTATTATTGTGAATTCAGTTGAAAATAGTCTCAAAACGACAATAATATCTTTATCACAATAATTTCAGGAATAATTTAGCATCCGGCAAAATTTGTTCTTGTGACAAATTTCGGCAGAATCCGATGACTTTTGTTTCAAACCCGATTTATTGTTGTTATTGTTCCTTCTTCCAAGCTTTAACGAGTTAATACTTTAATGACCTGTTTTGTCAAAATCTTACAAACACGCACTTAAAGCAGAGAGCAGAGTGGGCGGACATAGCAAACGCTCAGGACTTAAAACAGAAGAAAGGAAAAAAATCCTTTGACTGTACCCCCCCCCCCCCCAAAAAAAAAAAAAAGCAATGTTTAAGTTGGACATTTGTTGCCCCCTCCAACGAAAACAAACCATCAAAAAGCAGGAATTTGCAAATGACAGAGCGTGCCGTGAGCCGGAGCCGGAGCGCGTTGGCTCAGCCTGATCGCCGCTGTGCGACAATTTTGGCGCCACAGGAAGCCGGCTGTGGCTCGGCTGATTAGAAGACGCTGTCGGAAACCAAATTACATGCAGGGGAAGGATTTATGGAAAAATAGCAAGGCTCTCTGGGCACATGAATTAGCTTTGGACTTGAAATAGAGCCATGTTGCTGACAGACGGGTGTATTTTGTCCATATAAGCGTGAGGTTGAAGTTGGGTGGTTTTTCTGTGTGGCCGCCGGCCCACATGGAGCAGACAGGGCTTATTATGCCGGGAGGGATGCGTATTAGCATTAAAGCCAGGTCCACTGTGCCATTTTCTAACCCTAACTGCAGCGTCTCCGGTGTCTGTGTGTGTTTGTATGTGTGTGTGTGTGTGTGTGTGTGTGTGTGTGTGTGTGTCCATCAGTGGATGGCTGGTAAATGACTGACATCAACAGGCTGGAATTTCAATGAAAGCACACTCATGCCTGACCACAGCCGTATAATTCATGAAGGAAAGTGCTGCAGTTTTGCCCATTCAGGCTGGTTTTTCTCTCTGTGTTTTCCCGACTCCTGAGGTCTGAACTGTTTTACTCATGTCTGCATTTAATGCGTTCGGGTCGCATTCACTCGCGTCGTTTTGCCGAAATAATTAAAAACAAAGGTCAAGTTAAATCTCGCCGGTAGTGTTCAGACCTCGCCACTGCGACGGGGCGTTTAGACAGAGTAATAAGTGGAAAGGTTCATCACTCGGCGAATCAGGATCGGCCGCTGGCTCCGTAATGACAGTCTTCCAGTAAAAGGGGCTAAAATAGCTGGGAGCCTTGATGTAGGGGCCTGCTGGAGGGGCCCGCGGCCTGTGGTTAGAGCTGACAGGCTCTGCACAGACCGTTGGATTAGAAAAATATAGCTTTCACCTTTCTGGCACGGTAATTTGATCTTTTTTTTTTTTTTTTTTTCTTTCAACGTCACATTTGGTCAGAGCTGGAAGACAGAATAACATACGGACCTAGATGGCTTAACAGCTGTTATGTTGTTCCTGCCGACCCAAACAATGGTCATATTAAACCTGATAGGGTTCTTATATTTCACGGGATAGCCTGGAATTGCTTGTCTGCATTTTTGAGGTTTGGAAAAGCACGGAAAAAGAAAATTAAGTAGGGAAAATATTTGGTTTTCCAGCCTTTACTCGCTACCCCATTGTTTAGGACCCAAAGATCTGTCTGTCCTTAAAAAGTCTTACATTCATGTATCTTAAATTAAGGCCATAAAATGTATTAAATTCATCAGAAAAATGCAAGTTAGCCTTAAATATGGTAATCTAAGGTCTGAAATTTATGTTGTATATTCTATGTAGTTTATTTTTCTCTACCTGGCAAAAGTTTGAGTCAAACACAAACATCTTCATCACATGTTTCGATTCCAGGCTACCGCTAGCTAGCTAGCTGCTAACATAGCCCTGCTAGCTAGCTTTGGTTTGTTGATTGTGCATTTTAAAAAACGTTGAAGAAAAGCATTGACCAATAGGAGCGCAGCAAGCCGAGACCCTGCATTATTCCTCAGAGTGTTTTGACGGCGTTTCGTGTGTTTGCTGAAACAACTCCAGTCTGTTTCCAATTAGGAGACGTCTCAACGCTGACTCCATGCTCGCTCAAGGCTTGGCAGCAGAGCGTGGTTTCTATTTTATCAGAGATGCTCAGAAACACATAGACGTCCTCCTGCTTTCTAGAAGAAAGAGTGTTTTTCCTCTTTTAGCTGCCATCCTGTTCCCATTTGCTCAGTCATCATCTCAGTGCTGAAGTCTTTATACTTCTGGGCTTGTTCATACATCGTTCACCTTTTTTGTACTTTCAGATTTATGGGCACATCGTTGAGTTTGTATGTGATGAATAGGAGGATGGATTCTGGCTTAATTGGCAATGAACATAAATAAATAAATGGCTTGATAAAGTAATTTATGCACCAACTATTGCATCTGAGAAATAAAAAATGAAAAGAACTCAACTTAATAATACAGTGAAATATAAGTCAATGCATCATTCTCAACAGTATTAATTAACATGTTAATTATTATTTAATGTTCCATTTTGTTTCCAATCTTATTATTAGTTTCCTTTTTTTAATGTAAATATGTATTTTTAATGTAAATATGTATTTTTTAATGAATAATTTCTCTGTATTTATTTAGTATGACTTTGTTGACTTTTGTAACATTTCATTTTATTTCTGTCTTCTACATTCAGATGTTATGTGTGTTTCATTTGCGGTCATTTTTTAAAATTTTATTTTATAATTGTGAAGGAAACGTCAGCGTTATTTGCAAAGACAAAAATCTGAAAAGTGTGGCGTGCATTTGTATTCAACACATCTTCCTATGTCCTTTGCGTCTTGTGGACGTAGCTCTTCTCCTTCACCCGGCTCCATATCTGCTTCCTGCCCGCCCTCCAGGTGAAGCTGACGTTGGAGACGGCGGCTCCGGCGGACAGCGCTGCTCCCGGTGACTCCTCTCCGGTCCAGAAGACGAAGGCCTCTCCGCCAGTCAGCCAGCTGGTGCGCTTGTTGTGGGGGGAGGACACGGCGGAGCTCCAGATGGCCATCGGACACGTCCCGCACGTCGTCATGTACCTGTCGCTCAAACTGGACTCCGCGTCTCTGCAGGAAGAGGTCGGTCCCCTCACAACCTGCAACAAACCACGACATGATTATTTCCTGAATAGAATCACCGAAAACTGTTCATTCTGGAGTTTGTGGAGCCAAAAGAAAGCGATAAAACATCTGGACGTTTTATTGGACATGTAGTGCTGGTTTATTAAAGTATGTATGAGCTTTTTGAGTAGGAAAGTAGCCTTTGGCTCGGAATAAGTGGGAAATAAAATGCCTTTTATAGCTATTAAACCTAAAATGACTCCTGGTTTTCTGATCTTAATGCAGAGAATTGGTGTGGAGTTTTGATGAGGTTTTTTCCATATTTGAATTAGGATGGAGAGAGAACACCAAAGATTGGAAGATAATTTTGTATCCAGTCTTTATTACTTATTCTGTTGTCTAAATGTCCCATCGATCTGTTGGGCTTTTTTATGATTCATCCAATTTCCCTTCAAAAAATACTAATCATGAGAATAGAAATGATCAGTTTATTTTATCATGTGATTAATTTATCGCTTAGCAACAAGGCAGCTCAAAGTGCTTCACAGTAACCAGTCAGGTGAAAATCATGAAGCAAATATACGACAAATATGTTGATCATTGTTTTATTGATTACGAGTCCAGGGTAGCTCTAAACTGGTGAGTTTTTAGGCTTGACTTAGAGGAAGTCAGTGTTTCAGCAGCTGTGCAGTTTTCTGGAAGTTTCTCCCAGATTAGTGGAGCATAAAAGCTGAACGCTGCATCTCCGTGTTTGGTTCTGGTTCTGGTTCTGGAGATGCAGAGGAGACCAGAACCAGGAGACCTGAGTGATCTGGAGGGTTGATACAATGACAACGTATTTTGGTGTCAAGCCATTCAGTGATTTCTAAACTAACCGAAGTCTATTCTCTGAGCTCCATGGAACCGGTGGAAGAACTTTGGAACCGGTGGAAGAACTTTGACCGGTTTCGCCCGATCAGAACCGTTTGCCAGGAAAATAAAATCATTGAAAAAGGGCCGACATTAAATTAGGGTTATGCTGATGCTGTCGAATCAAACATAAACCTCCGGTGCTTCCCCAGTCTTGGAAATTGTTGATTGGAAGCCACAAGCCTTCAGCGGAGACACTGAGAAGATGGAAGCCAAGCATGCAATGGGTGCTGAGAGTGGACAAAAAACAGCTTGGGCTGCTTTATTATGCGAGACGACTGCAAATCAAACCCCTTTCACAGAACAAAAGGCTGCTTCTGCTCAAACCGTGGTCGTCTAGACACTTTTCCATCCCTTTGGAAAGCAAATTCTTGTGGAGACTAAATCATTACTTTGGCTCTTAGCAACCCTTACAAATCTCCATTAGGACATCGCTCAGGCCACTTTAATTATGTCGGTTCCCTGAAAGCGGATCTGGGTAATGGAGTGCAAAGAAGAAAAGTTGAGAAGGAAATCACGGCATTGAAAGCGAGTCCCTCCGGACGTTTTTTTTTTTTCTTTTTTTTTCTGGAAACTACTGCTGTGGACGACTTCCAGGACAAAGAAAGAGAAACATCAGAAAGCTTCGTGATTAGTTCGGCTTCTTACAGCAAATGACCCGCGATTTAAACGCTGTCAGCTGCACTGTGCGGAGTCTTAATCAAATCTGTTTTGGATCAGAGCGTAACAACAACGAGCTATTCCTCCAAACCCCCAGCTTTTTAAAAAAAAAATTATTATTATTATTATTTTTTTTATCAGAGCCAAGTTTGTAGGGCCGTTCAGATTATATGCGTGGACACAGCAGCTTCCCTGCTGCTGTGAGAAGCACCTCTGACTGACAGTGTAATTACATGTGTTCAGCTCAGCGGTCGTGCTTTGCTCCTTCCCTGTGTGTCTGCGTGCCAGATTTGTTTATTTCTTTGCCTTTATCTGGACCTAAACTTCGGTGGCGAAGAGGAATACGGCTTGTCCAGAGCCACATCAGCGAGCGGCCGACTTTCCAAGTGACAGTGCTGTGTGCACACCCTCTAAACCCAGGCTTTGATTCTTTAGTCTGGTGATTGCAGGGTGGTGGTGAGACGTTCAGCAGCTGCTGCAGGTTAAGAGTTTCAGATCCGCGCAGAGTTGTTGATATGGGCTCTCGCACTTCAAAAGCCTCCCAGCGGCGCTTTCTCGACCTAATGGTCGGTATCTTTTGTGGGTCTTTTGCTCCGGTTGCCAAGGCTCTAGTTCACTTAGGGGTTTTCAGTTCCCACTCCCACCATTCAGGCCTTATATTCCCACTACTGGAAGGAATGCTAATACACCAGCAATGCTCCGAATCAGTACATTTTGTCTCATTGCACTCTAGTTAGTCAGTGTTAATAAATAGGCCTGTCACAATAACAAATTTTGTGGATGATAAATTGTCCCAGAACTTAATGCGATAGATAATAACGTTGATGTTTTGAGTGATATAATAGTAGTAAAGGCATAAAAATGCAAGGACACATTCTCAAAGATCAATAAATATCGTATTCTAAGGAACATTGGAACTGGAAGACATTTGAAATATACAAAACAAATAAAGACAACAACAGAAACAACAAATAAAATGAATTATGAAGTCTGTGTAAATAAGATTATCTTTCAAAAAAAGGGATGGTTGAGACGAAAGCACCAGACTGAAGACTTTTATGAAGATGAAAATGATAAATCAATCAAACTAAAACTATTGAGTTTCTTTTAATTCATCATGCGATTCATTGATTTATTGTTTTTTGTGAGAGGCCTATCAGCAATTGAACTGTCCCAACCAGCTTCTGATAGTGAAGAAATTCAAATATTTGTGTTTCTCTCTCCCTGAAAGTCACATTGTCGTCATTCCATAGAGAAGCGTTGGTTAGATTCAACCCAGCCAAAGCGTTATTGAGGTAGCATAAACATCCACTTGCTTGTCCATCTGCTCTCCTACACCCAGCAGATGTTTTGGTTGCTGATCTTCCAAGACCAGACACCGCACATTTTTTTGCACCCTTTTTTTGTGTGTTGTTTGGCTAACCAGCGATGTCTCTCTAAGCCTGAGATGTAATTTTCGAGATGCAGGCCATATTTTACACAGTGTATTTCCAGGGTATCCACGCATACTTAAACAGTCTTGTATTTATGTACGCTGTCTAGAATTAAGGTCTTAAAATGACTTAAATTCATTAAAAAATATGAATTGGTGCTAAACACATTAATCACAGGTCTTAAATTTAGCCGTGGCAGGACTAATTCATGTCATATATTCTATGTAGTTTATTTTCCTTACAGGACTTATGGTCAAGGCTATAATGTGAGTCACGCATCTACATTGCCTTTTGTTACTCAAGGCGGTTAGGCTACTGCTACTTAGCTGCTAATATACCCCTTCTAGCTTGCAAAAAAGCTAGTTAGCTAGATTTTTTTTGCAAATTTACCACCAGTTTGCTGGTTCGTCTTCGTCACTGGCTCACTTCTGTTGGCAACCGGAACAATGCATTTTGGTATTAAGGCATTAAATTTCATTCTCAACGGTCTTAAAAAGTCTTAAATTTGAGTCTATGAAATCTGCATGAACCCCGATTTCTGAACTAAGTGACTTTTATCTGTTTAGGAAGAAATCCTGTACCAGTATCCAGTGTCTGAAGCATCCAGCCAGCTGAAAGGAGTGAGAGGCATCTTCCTTACTCTGTGCGACATGCTGGAGAACGTCACAGGAGGCCACATCATCAGGTTGGGAAGATGTTACAGTCACTTTACGCTCCAGCAAAGCAACGATGATCCAGAGATTCTGTCATTACATAACCTTTAATTCCCTTATTATTTAAAACGTCTAAACGTCTTTTATTTCTGCCTGAGGGTTGCAATGTCTTTCTCCAGCAATATCCTCTAGAGCCGAGGCAGATTATACCACAGGTTGTGGGAGGACTTTTGACCACTCTTTCTTTTTTTTTTGTTGTTTTTTTTACATCTTAGCATCAACCGGTCTTTTAGACATAGCCCATAAATTTGATGTTGAGTTTGGGGTTTTGCAAAAGCTGTTCCAGAAACTTAACGTTTGCTGTTTTCTTGTCTGACGTCAGTTTCGATGACTGTTCGGAGAACCCGACTGAGTCCAAGTTTCAGCATCGAAACGCTTACAGCAGAAGAGCTTAGATGTTTGTTGATGTCAGCCGGTAACTTTTTCATTGATCAGTTCGACCAATCGTAACGCTCTTCTCCTCACGGTGGTCAGTTTTCACAGTCTTTGACTCTTCCGTCTATAAAACATTCCTCCAGGAAAGATATTTGACCTGGTCTTGATTTGAGTGACTCTTGGAGTTGGAGGTGAACAAGTAATGCATTGCTTTTTTTTTAATTGACATCCACTCAATCTGTTGTGATGTAGTCAGTAAAAAACATGCCGCAGCAGTTTGCAGGCTTTAGTTTTGGCAATTCTTTTGGTTCTCAACCTCCTTCTTTTCATCTGAAGGCAGCGGTTTTTGCTCATATAGTTCAAACTTGGTCATAAATGTGTTTTCCCCACAGGAAAATGATCCCAAACCAGCTTCAGATCAAATAAAGTATGTGAATCTTAAGATCCAGGAGATTTTTAAAAATTTCTTAGATAGACCTGAACTCCATTGAAAATCTAAGAAGTATGCCTGAAAGTTAGGTCAATGCCAGAAAACTAACTTCCAGCTCTACCAAAAGACCAATGGAAAAAAAAAAATACAGGTTACCCAAAGCTTGTGTAAGAGGTGCAACCTGCCAAAGGAGTTATTCAGAAGTTAGAGGGGACGTCCGAATACATTTGAGGCCAGCGACGTTTGGATCAGAGGAAACAAATTTATGAGGAAAAAAACTTCAAACTGTGTGAAAGACCCCAAATTAGCGAGCACTATGGCTGTAATGAGTGCATGTAATCGAAATGTTTCTTGATCGTTTGTCTCTAGTGATAATTCTTTATTCTTCCTGCCATTTGTTGGGTGAAAAAGTGACAGATCATTTTATTTATTAAACTTTATTTGCATGCGTGCTTTGACCAGCTGAGTTCAGCCGCTGACCTTTCGGCATCACCTTCTGTCTCGTCGTCTTTCCGTCCTTCAGCTCGTCCCTGTTGCTCGGGAAACATCTGGTTCACGTTGGCTACTGGAAGGAGTGCAACAACCTGCTGGTCGTCGGTCTCCCTGCTGAGAGGTAGAGGCGGGCGGCGCCAAACAAACACGCCCATGCGACACGCACACACAGACCCAAGAGGCCACCATTACACAAGCCACAGTTGTCATTACGGAGAAAAGAAGTCGGTGCCTGAGTCGTTTAAAGAAATATATATTTTTTTTGTTGAAGACGAGATTTAAGAGAGCAACCTGAAAAACCCATCTGCTTTTCTTCAGATGCGTTTTAAACATGTGCTTCTCTTCGCCTTCTTTGTTTTGAAGATGGATGCCTGCTAAAAGGAAGGAGCCATCGCCGACAGTTTGCCAAGTTAGTCGTCAGGGCTTTCCCTGGAGAAGATCATTCATGCATGAGAGCTGTGGTCCTACAGCTGAAATAACTTTTTTTTTTTTTTTCTTCCCCCTCACTGTCTGGCTTCCAATCAGATAAAATATTTCCTGTTTAATGTTTAATATGGAAGATACTACAAAAAATATCTTCCATTTGCCATAAATATGATTTTTAATACATATTTCTTCAACCTTTGAGTTAATGGGAATCCCTTCTGCGGGCGTATTTCACGGCAACGCCTCGAACACTCCTGGTGTGACATCATGGAATAATCAAAAGAAGTTCATCAATATGTCAGGAGTCGAATTATGGAGCTTCACAGCTCCAAACTCATCTGTTCAAACAGTTTTACTGTAGTGCAAAATCACAGGACCAACGCCGAAACGAGGCCTGGACTGGTGTTGGTTAAAGTCAGAGACAGAGAGGCTATTACTCCAAAAACGACGTTAAAAAACCAGTGTGACCCTTTACCAGATCAGCTACAAAGTAGTTTAGGGACAGCAAAGACAGTATTATGGAGACAGAAAGTCCTGATTCCCGTCCCTTAGAAACGGTGAACAGAGCTAAGAAGGCCTTTATAACCTGTCACTCAATTACCTGTGGAAGCAGAAACATTCCTGTAAACTATGGAAGGACATCCAAAAACATAAATCTGTGTAAACTTAAGACACGTTCCTTTTCTCTACGTAGTGCTAACGCTGAGTTAGCACTACGTGTGCTGAAGCTGGACTGTAGCCGGTGTGTCTTTGACGTCATCCCTGTCTTCTCGCAGGGTCCCCCTGCTGTCCCTGCAGACGGTGGTTGGAGACGTGGTGCGGACGCTCAAGGTGATGTACGGCTCCTTGAACAGGTCGGTGTCTCTGGGATTCCGTCTGTCGTCATTCTCTGCCTCTTCTCTCTTGGATTTTGGGGCAATGATCTTTCACGTTTTTTTTTTTTTTGTTTTTTTTTTGTCTTTTGACATCCTCGATGTGTCCTCTGCAGCGCGTTCTGTAACCAGGACCACGCCCCCAGGTTGGACCATTTCTTCTGCTTGTTCTTCCAGCAGCTCATCCAGCCGTGGCGCCTGAGGAAAGGCTCCCCGCCGCCGCCGCCCGACGTTTCTGGGAGCCTTTTTCTGGATGGACTGCCAGCGGTCCGATGGCTCACTTTGCCTTCTGAAATTAAGGTTTGTTTGGCTTCTTCTGTGTGCAGCTGTGGTGCCCCCTTGTGTTCATGTGTAACACGGCCGTTTAATTAAAATAAAATTAATCAGCGCCGTATTGTGGTCTGTGTTGGCGATTTATTGTTGCTGTGTGTGTTCTCCCCAGATGGAGGTGGACACTGTTCTCTCTGATTTCGAGTCCTCTGACTTTGGAGAAATGGTGAGACGGGTTGAATTATTCCAGATTATAAAAACCGAGTGTGTTCTTGTTTTCTACTGAACACTGTTGCCTCAAGCGCTACAAGCAGGAAGCAAACATTTCACGCAGATCCAGGGGGTTCAGGGCAAATATGAATGTGTGATTTTTGGTCTAGGAGGGGAAACTTTACATTTTTACTGCTAAAAACAATCTTTGAAAACACAATATGATTAATTATGTAATTGACAGGGCCCCATTTTTTTTATTTATTCTTGTGAACAAAAAATAAAAAAATAATTTGTGGAGGGCCCTAACGTTTCCCTGATTACAAGAGACCTCTCCATATTTATTTACACTTTGTTGTTTTTGTTTGTTTTTTGTTTTTTTTGCAGTCAGAGGACTTCTTTGGCCTGAGGCGTCTCTATGTTATACTCGGCTCCTGTTTGTTTTACAAGGTAAGGGTCAAAGTGCAAACAAGCATAAACATCAGTCTGCAAACTGCAGATGTTCCCGACAGATAAAATAGAGACTGTTTTCACAAGATCCTCTAATTGTAAAGTGGGAATGTTTTCACACTGCTTGGGGTTTTTAAAGTATTTTGTCCAGTGACAACATAAAACTTCTTTTTTAATGAGTTTCTTTTTTTTGCGAAAGACAAACTTGAGGTAATTGCAAAGTAGAGAACTGGAGAAGTGGATTGTTTTTGTTGCAGTCTCTTCGCTGTTTCACACGATCAAATCCAACTCAGCTGGACTTGTGGGTGGAGTTTGACTCGATAAGCTTTGATCTAAGCTCAATATTTATGTCTGAAGGTATAATGCTGGATTTTATTTAGGCGTATATAAGTTAAAGGGGGTAGAATATATGTGCGTGCCACTCTTTTTCAGATTTTAACTTATTTTTCTAAAGCCATGTACGGTTTTCCTTCCACTACGTCATTTTGTGGCTCTCTGCCCTCAGTCCTACCTGATTGCCAACCATCTCCCGAAGGAGGACCTGCTGGACGTGTGTCTGTACTGCCAGCACTTCTGCCTGCTGCCGCTGGCGTCGGAGCAGCGTGTCGGTCAGCTGGTCATCTGGAGAGAAGTGTTCCCGCAGCAGAGAGCCAGCGGCGGGACGGCGCCGGGCTTCAGCCGGCCTCAGGGACGACACTTCCTCCTCATCGTGGGGCTGGTGAGGAGGGAAACTTTGAACCTGTGTTTTCGTGCCTGAAACGGTTAAAAATGCTTTTGCAAAGCTGCACTCATCTCTCCGTCCGTCCGTCCGTTTGTCTGTCTGCACCGCAGAGGCACTTCATGCAGTGCGTCCTGTTGGAGGCGGGCGGGTGTGCGTCTCCGGCTCTGGGCTTTCCAGGACCCGACTGTGTTTACGTGGATCAGGTGGGGGTTCCGTCGCAGCCGACCTGCTCATCGGCTCCAGATTGAAATGAAGACGCTTGAAGTCCTGCTCTGTCGTCAGGTGAAAGCCACCCTCCTGCAGCTGAACGCGCTGGAGCCGGCCATGGAGGAGCGGCTGAACGTCCCGTCCGCTCCCTGCCTCTCCTGCGCCGACTGGTTCCTGCCGGCCGCCACGACCCGGGACCGCCTCGACAGCCTGGCGTCCTCGTCCCCCGTCCTCAGCAAGCTGGCCGGGGCCATTCGGGGGTCTCCGTCCGGGCACAGGGGGCGCAGCCTGTTCGGCGAGAAGTCCCGCAAGTCCAGCCCACAGAGGAGCCTGTCGGACAGCGGGAGCGAGGGTCCGATGGACGCCGGGTCCGGTTCGTCAGCGGCTCCGGGTCTCAGCCCTCACTCCACCCCGGACTCAGGGAGACGGATCGGTGGCAGACGGGACTCTCTGGGGTCTGATGGGAGCGGAGGCGGTGGAGGCTTCTTCAAGGTGCAGCCATTTTATCCCAAAAGTCAAAAAAATGACTCGAGGTGCTAATATTGCAAAAAAAAAAAACACTTCTGGCAAATAATGGCTATCTTGTTAGAAAATTGTCGTTGCATAACAGGAAGCTTTACTGCACCGTGGAGTTAAGAGTCAGAGCCCCACTCAAAATGATTCACACTCAGGCTTCTGTCGCACAATTAATTAGCACAGTGTGCACAATATAAAGTTGTGTTGATATAGCAGATTGTTCAACCTGTTGGGGAAATAAAGAAAGAAATTGGCAGAAGTTTAATAGATTGCAACAAGCGCAGCTCAGCGCTGCATCCTCCTATCAGCCACACATCCCAATTGATTTGCACTCGACTCACCCTGAGGTCACAACAAGCCGCAAACCGGAGCTGGAAGATGTGAAACGAAAGCTAAAAATGGTAGAAGATAAAACTTCTTACTCAAATTATGGCCTGAAAAAGGGAAGCAGTAAAGTCTTTAATTATAAGACGCCAGGTTTACATCCGGCTCTGGCGTCTAATTAAAGTTGAGTCAGACTCGAACACGATGTCTACACGAAAAGACGGCTTTGCTCTGCCCAAATTAGCTTTTACTCAATTTATTAAAACTGGCTCTACATGGCGAGCGTTTAGAAAGAAACGTGAGGTTTAACTCCACGTTGCAGTAAAGCTTCCTGTTGTGCAACCTCCATATAACCACCTTCCTAACAAGATGGCGTTTTATAATTAAGACTTTACTGCTTCCTTTTTCAGGCCATAATTTTAAAAGTACGTTTTTGTTGTTTTTTTTGTTGTTTTTCATAAAGCAAATGTAAAAAAAAAATATTTTCAAGTTTTGGGTTTATAATTAATAGCATTCTACACACACAAAACACATTTATTTAATGTGCTTGATTTTTTCTTTTGTTTTTCGTTTCTTGGTATTTTTGACTCAACAAATTTGGCGCATGTGACAAAAAGTTTTGACACCTCTAGTTTACTGGTTTTTAAAAAAAAAAAAAAAAAAAACATTATTTAATCTAATGAACATAGACTGAGTTTCTGCTACAAGTATGTATTTTTTTTAAGTAATTATTTCTGTGAGGTTTTTTTTCTAGAATCCTCAAACTGGTGATCTTCATAAAACAAACCTTAAGATTGAGGGAGATTTTTTTTTGTTTTTGTTTTAATTCTCATTACTTGTCCAGATGCCCAGGATGAAGCATCCAAACCCTTTCTACCTGGGGACCCTGAAGAAAACCCTGACCGACAGGGAGACGGAGGAAATGTACAACACCATAAAGTAACGCAGAGCAAAAACCGCCTCCTGTGTGACTTTATGGATTTAGTGGCGTTTGTGTCAAAACAGATGGCTGTGTTATCTGTGGCAGACTGACTTCGGGAACGGAGAACACCCTGTTTCACTACGTCCTGATGGAGACGGTGCAGGGGATCTTCATCGCTCCCACTCACAGAGAGGTGGCTCAGCTCAGCGGCTCCATCCACCCGCAGCTCATCCGCAACTTCCACCACTGCTGCCTCTCCATCCGCGCCGCCTTCCAGCAGAGTCTGCCGGCCCGGGTGAGGGCCACGCGCTCCCCAAATCAGTTGGGCTTCTGTTAAGATTTTGATATTTTCAACAACAACAAAAAAAATCTCTTTCTAATTCTGCTTCAATTGGCATCAAATTACCACACAAAATAAATCAATTAATCTCATGATACATTAAAATGAGCATATTTTCCATTTCACTGCAAAAACACAAACTCTTACAAAGTGTTTTTAGTCCAGTTTCTAGTGCAAATATCTTAATATACGTGAAATAAGACAAAACTGAGTTACAAGCAACTTTTCAGTGAGAAATAGGAGCTTGTTTTAAGTGAATAATTCCTTAATGGTGACCAAAAAAAATAGTTCTGGTTCCACTGGCTGATGAAATAGTCTGACCGTTGAACAAGTACATTTAAATCAAACTTAAGAAGCTTTTGACTTAAAACTCCCGTCTTGTTGAAATGTTACTTATAAGTTAGTTTTGTGCGCTAAAAGCTAGACTTTGTGAGAGTTTGTGTTTTTGCAGTGTTGGACAACAATGGTTAAAGAGTTGCTCCCCTTTAACATAATTGAAAAGCCGCCATTTTGAGAAGCGCTGCAAATATTTTCCACCCAGTATTAAATTGTTAATTTGCTGCTTTTGCCCGTTTTTTTTTTTCGTGTCTAAGCTTAATTTTGAAATGCAAATGAGTTTACAGAGACTTCATAGTCCATTTCAGTTATTGTTGCTTGATTTTTAAAAAAAAATTTTTTTGGGTTTATTTTGGATGTTTAAAATGTTTTTCAGTTAAATGTTGAAGTTGGTGCACCCCGTAACAAATTTAGCATATTTAGTAACAAACATGCTAAATTTATTACTTTGACAAGTCAATGAAGTAAATTAGTTTGTGATTGTAATAGGACAAGATGTGGAAAATGATGAGTTTTTTGCCTGTTTGTTTTGCTTTTGAAGGAGAAAACTTCGCATACGTCTGTGTCTTACAATCAAATCGAGAAGCTCATTTTCTTCCCAGCATCCTTTGCGTCTCCTGCCAGCCTTGTGACTCCCTGCGTTGCTTCGTGTCGTGCAGGGTTGCCGTGCAGCAGACCGTTCTCAGAGGTCCGGCTGGGGTCTGGGCCCGGTCAAAGAACACGGGGTTCTGTTTCAGTGCAAGCCGGAGAACTGGACGGACCAGAGGAAACCTGCCCCCACCATGACTTACTGGGTGATAGGGTACGTCTGGGTCCAAACACACGGAATACTGAACCTTTAACGTGTGTGAGGTTCACAGAAATATAAAGCTCTTGAATAATATGAACATGTCTTCTCATAATCTAGGATCTTTAAAAAGAAAAAAAAACTTTCACTTCCTTTTTGACGGGGGGTTTTAAATCTCGTCCTCGGCTCCAAGCCTCTTTTAAAGATAAACGTCTTTGCTTTGTTCTGGTTCCCAGGAGGATGCTGCTGGAGCCGGTTCCTCAAGAGTTCTACGTCTGCTTCCACGACTCGGTGCCGGAGGTTCCCGTGGAGATGGCCTTCAGACTGTCCTTCGGTCTGGGTTTATGATGCGTTGACGGAACGGAGACTTCCTGCACAATCTCAAGAAAAATCTAACAGATGCTCTTTTTCTGTGCTGTGGAGTTTGTTTTTTTCTTTCCGTCTTTGCCTTCCACATGTTTTTCTGCAGATAAGCAGTGGAGCATGACTGAGGCTGTTTCAACTTTAGGTCAGATCGTTGCAGTGCCTTTTTTTTTTTTCCCTCACCATGAACGCAGTGAGCTTCCCAGCGAACGAATACCTCCTTTCCACTTTGACCAGCCGACCTGTCGGTTTTGTGCTGTGAACTTTACAACCCTAAACCAGTGAAAAAGAAAAACGCTGCTGCTTGAATCTCCATCCAGTAAAGCTAGACTGATTTTTTTTTTTTTTTTTTTTGTATACAAAGCGGTAAACATGTGTTGTTAATTTAAATTTTTGTACAGTTTTGTATGGGAAATTGTTACATAATAAAACACTATTTGACAATAAAATGCCACAACCGTTGATTGCTTCAAGATAAATTTACTTGATTCCGTTGAGTTTTGAAACATAATTCAGAATGTAAAATATGTTTAACAATAACCAAAATATCGTCTGCATTTGGCAGAACCTAGAGAAAAAAAAACAAAAAAAAAAAAACCTCCTCCTCTTTGTAGTCATGATGATAGAAATCATAAATATTTGGTTACATTTTGGTACAAATATTTGCAGCACTGAAGTATGATGGTTTAAAAAAACAAATGCAGTAACAGAGACAAAAAGACCATTTTGAGAAGTCACGCCGCACTGAAAGTGAATTCATTTCTCAAAAAAGACATTCAAGTTCAAAAATATACCATTCACATCAGGGTGTCCGATGTGAAGGACAAACATAATGGTTCAAGCCGCGCTCTGCGCCAGCCGCAGGTTCTTCCTGTAACACTCCAGGCTGCAGAGAGGAACCCCGGTCTTGGAGCAAGAGTACTTTTTGAAGTTGGCGCACCCCGTCACGCCACAGTTCACCGGAACCACCGGCGGAGGAGGCGGGAGAGGAGTCGGCGCCGGCGTTGGGACGCCCGCGGGGAAGGAGATGGCGATTCCCTGCGCCGAGTCGCTGTAGCGGACCATGGGACACTGGTTCTGCTTGGACTTCCTCTCTTTGAGGCTTTTGATCTTGGCCTTGCTGGTTTTTGTCAGTCTCTCGATCGTCTGGTTCTTGTTCTCCTCGGCCTTCTTGGCCGCCTGCAGACGCCTCTTCTGGGCTCTCTCCTCCCGTTTCTGCATCATCTCGGCCGTCATCTCCTTCTCCTTGTAACCCATGGGCAGCTCCAGCAGAGGCTGGCTCTGCTGCTTGTGCAGGAGGGCTTTCTGAAGAGGAACACCAAGAAACGGGTCATAAAGGAAAGGCTGGTTTTATGAATCGGGATTAGTTTATGGTGATTCACAAAAATATCCAGAATCATACAACCTTTTTATGTTAAAAACACAAACTATACACATGGGGTACCACAAGGTTCAACCCTTGGACCCTTCATATTTAACACTGACAATCTACAAGTTATACCAAGTAATTAGATTATCTGTCAGAGCATATTGTTAAAAACTGTCTAGTTGCTGAAATGCGCCACACAAATAAACTTCAGCAGTGCATCTTATCGCAATTTAAAGTGAAAATGTTAAAAGGAAAGTTGTCATTTCTTCCACCCACTTTCATCCAAACCTTAATGGCACCAACTGTAAAATAAAATACACATATAAATAAATATACACATAAATATCGACACATTTTGCTTTCCACCGTCCCTGCTCTCCATCTCACCTGTCTGGCGGTGAGCAGGGACTCGTCGACCTCTTTCTTCAGCTCTCCGTTGTCGTCGAGCTCGCCCTTCTCCAGAGCATCCAGCCACCGCTCCTCCTCGTCCACGGGCCTGCCCAGCATGGAGTCGGAGTCCATGTCTGGCAGAGGGGACGCAGCCATGTTACTGTCTTCATCTGACATCCAGCGAAAAAAGATTCAGAGAGAGAAGGCAGCCATCATTACTCCCTAACTGTCTTGGATGACATCAGTGGGTTTGCAAGCTACTTCCCTCAGGCAAAAGGAAGGAGATGATCATTTTTATTGATCGTAAGGCCACTTATTATGGCAGTTTGACGTGGATTGATGGACTGATGTCACTGACAGTATAAACCAAGGGTTAGGGTTAAACTGATTATCGCAACTTTTCTGAGATGTAAAATTTGTTCATTTCCTCAGCTAATGGTTTCTCCCTCAAAAGAGCAAAACGGACTTTGGCCCATTAGTTCATGCATTAGGCATTTAAAGTAGCCTACCCAACCAAGCCCTATACTGCTCCAAAGGTACGGAGGGCTCATCGTCATCATCGTCTTCGTCGTCCACGTCGTTATCGAGGATCATCAGCGGTGAGGGAGGACGAGCCACGCCAGGATGGACGGTGAAGGTGGGAACACTGGAACGGGACGCAATCCCAGTAAGTGATCATGTAGCCAGATAAATAAACAGAGATGCTAACAGTAGGAATGTGGAGCTAGCCAACCTCTTGGTGCCCAGAGTCTGGCCCCCCAGTTTGATCTTCAGTCTGAACTGAGAGGGCGGCCGAGGGACGGGGACCGGGATGGGGACGGGCTGGGGCTCCGGGGCCTCGACAAAGCTGTGGTGCTTCTTCTTGTGCTTCTTGTGCTTTTTGTGCTTCCGCTTGTGGATGCTGTGCAGGCCGGAGCTGCTGCCTTCGCCTGCAGGGAACAGGAAACAAACAGAGACAAAAACAAAAACATATTGAAACCTTTAGAATATGACTGAATCGAATCAATAAACTGTGAATTCATTCATCAAAAGTTGATAAAAGTCTTCATTTTATTTGTTTTGTTCAATTTTTTAAATGTATTCCAGCTTTACCGTACTTGCATTATTATGCCTTTACCGTTATATTAAAAATAATATCAAAACAACAATATTAGTATCGCAATGACTTCTGGGACAATTCATCGCCCAGCAAAATTTGTTATCGTCACAGGTCTGTCGACAACATGCGTGTATTTGCAATTTTATGTTTACATAAGGAAACAAATAACAAGTGGTGATTTGAGATTTTGTCGTTAAACTAAGAAAAAAAATTTTCTCCTGTTTAAATGAAAAACAAATAGTGATAAACAGAAATAAGAAAGACCTAAATCTGCGGCTATAATATTCAAATCCCTTCAAACTGTTAATATGTTTGGTTGACAACGAAGTTGAAAACAGTCCCTCCTACCATACGTATCAGTGACGTCACTGGGGTACAAGTTGATAATTGGACGGCGGTGTCAGACACTTTTCAAGCCTCTGATTTTAGATTCCCATTATTTTGGATTTCAAATAAACCTGTCATGTTGACAAATAAATGGAACAAAACTGCTGTCTGTTTTCAATTATATTCTACTATCTCGTGAGAACACGCATGGACGGGATTTTCCAGACACCACCAAGCTCCACACTGGACCAACTGCAATGCGTCACAATATGACTGAGTCGAGTTTGAGTGGATAAATAACCGCAACTTACCAAGAAACCTGGGGTGAATCATGTCTTTCCTTTTCCCCATTGGAACTGCGGGAAGCAACGTCTGCAGCTCTACATGTCAACGCAGCTTTCACTGTTGTACCTGAAACTCTTATCAAGCTCTTTTGAGAGCGGTCGGTTCCTTACCGCGACAGAACCATTGCTAGGCCCAACTGACACCAGCGGCCGTTCGGCACCACATTTGTTGTGTTTTGGACTGTTATTAGGCACTGAAACGACACGCAAATCAGCCGTTCGAGTTAAAGGAAACCGTTTCCCTCTATTTTCGGGGGGAAAAAATATTTTAACAGAGCTGTTCTGCACTAAAAATGTATATTTTCAACGTCTACTGCAGCAGATTAGCAACGCTATGCTAAAATGAGCTTAGCTCTCAACACGGAAGTATTTCTGCGTCATTTCCGTTTCCTGTCGATGAAAAAGCGGTACGCTGCTGCCCCCTAATGGACGAAACGAGAAAAGCAGGCAGAGGCGTCGACTGAAGCACAACGTTGTTTCCGACCAGGTGAGGAGGATAAACAGCCATCTTTACAGAACAGGTGGTAGTTTTTTTCGGAGCGGAAGTGTGGCTCATAAGTGCGTCGTCGGTGTTTGTTTTCCAGCTCGGATAATGTAGCCCAGGTACACGGCCGCCGACCGCTGCAGGTCTTTCACGTTGAAGAAATACATTGACCAGAATCCACCGGGACGCACTCTGAGGTCAGTTATGTACAGATGAGCGTGGCTGCAATAACAACGTCGAATGCTGTCTGTATCTCTGGTAAACCAATGTGTAGCCAAGGTTCTTGTTTTAACGATTTATTTCCTTGATACGCTCCTTCAGTGCGAGCTGAAGGTTTCTAAGTGTGCAGAGCTGAAAGCATGCTGGAAACAGAGCATGTTAAATGTAGTTCTTCTCCCTGCTCTTCTGTGCTGCTGAGAATGCAAAATACACAACAACTCTCAAAAACAGATCAGACTGTTCTCTACTTTTATTCTGGAACCTGGAGTTCAATATCTCATCTGCAGTGTTTTATTTTAATTTTATTTTTTTTCATGCTTTTGTAATTTCACAGGAATCATGAATTACGCTCGCTTTCTGACAGCAGTCAGTGGAGCCAGGAGACCCTCACCGATCAGGCTGCTGAGTGAGTTTCTTCTCCATCACAGCCACCTGATCAAACACCAGCTACTCCCGCAGGGATGGATCCACGTTAGAGGAGGCTTTAAGGCACTAAAACCTGACTACGCTGCTGTTTGATCGGGTCAAAGGCGATGTACATCCAATCACAGCTTCAGTGTCAAGGTCTTGTAGAGCGAGTTGATGCTTCAGTGTCTTCTCTGTTTGCCTCCCCCACGAAGCCGAGCTGCAGCAGCGGTCGCCTCCATCCCTCATCTCTCTGGCCGGCGGCGCGCCAAACCCGAACACCTTCCCCTTCCAGTCGGCGTCCATCCAGGTGAAAAACGGCCGGACGGTCACCTTTGACGAGGCCGCGATGAAGAGGGCCCTGCAGTACTCCGCCTCCAACGGGTGAACCGCACTCTCGTGCACAATGTTTCACTGAGCTCCAGTCTCCTACATCGTTCTGTTGAGCAGCGCAGACACATGACTAAAGTTACGTTTCCACCTGTGTTAGAATCCCAGAGCTGCTGACATGGATGAAGAACCTGCAGAAGGACCTGCACAACCCGCCGACCATCGGCTACAGCCGGGAGAAGGGCCAGATGGACATGTGTGTCACCACAGGAAGCCAGGAGGGACTCTGTAAGGTAACGTCACATCCCACAGTCAGGATGGGAATTAGATGTCTATGGTCTTCCCAACATCTAGTCTATCTGTTGTTTAGGCAGCACAAAGCATCCAAGTCAAACATTATAATGTTTTTGATCTGTTGTTTTGACTTATTTGTGTTTTTTTTCTTTAGATATTCGAGATGCTGGTTAACCCTGGAGACAACGTTCTCCTGGATGCACCCACATATTCCGGCACGCTTGCAGCGGTGAGTCCTCAGCCTGTCACAATAAATCGATTGATCACATGATAAATTAAAACGAGCGCAGTCATTTCAATTTGACAACAATTGTTAAAGAGACGCTGTCCTTGTGGCGCAGTGGTAAAGCGCATGACCCGTCTATGGAGGCCTCAGTTTTTGACGGCAGTCACGGATTTGAGTCCCAGCCCTTTGACCTTTGCTGCACATCTTCCCTCCCCTCTCACAACCTGCTATCAATAAAGGCTGTCAGAGCCACAAAAAAAAAAAAAAAAAATTCTTAAAAACAAACAAAATTAATAAATAATATTGTTGAAATCCCGGCAGTTTGCACTTTATGCTTGTTTTCCTTGTCAAAACTCCGACCTTATGACCTTTGTCTCCGTAGCTCCAGCCTCTTGGCTGTAACATCATCAACGTTCCCAGCGATCAACACGGCATGATCCCCGAAGCCCTGCAGGAGGTCCTGTCTCGCTGGGACCCATCAGAGGTGCACGAGCCCGGCAGCACGGCGCCCAGAATCCTCTACACCATCCCAAACGGGGGGAACCCCACCGGCGCCTCCATGACAGCGGAGAGGAAGAGGGACGTCTACAAGGTTCGTCCGCAGACACAAAGACTCCGGTGTGTGTCGGCGGTCATCTCCGTCTCGTTCTCAGATTTACGGAAGCAGTCGGTGACGCGTCTGCTGCTGTTTTGTGACAGCTGGCCCAGCTCTATGACATGCTCATCATCGAGGACGACCCATACTACTTCCTTCAGTTTGAAAAGGTTAGCTTGTTCGTGGGGTGCGTGTGTTTTTACTTTGGCTGAAAATGAGTCGCAAATCCTTGAACGAAGCTGACTCGCCTTGTGTGTCTCCCTGCGGCAGCCGTGGGCTCCCACCTTTCTGTCCATGGATGTGGACGGGAGGATCATCCGGACCGACTCCTTCTCTAAGATCCTGTCGTCAGGGTGAGCGTCTGATTCTTTTTTGCGTCTCTTCGGGTTTGTTGTTTGCGGTTTGACTCACGGGTCTCAACAAAGCCTGGATCTCACCTGCAAGACTTTCCTGCAAGACTGTTTTCATTTTTAGGAGGGAAAGTTCCTGCACAGTCTGAAAAGTGTTTGATTTTCTAAACTTTTATGTGCGTCTTCCATTTTTCAAAGTACAAAGCTCTAATAATGAGCAGTACCTGCACTGATTGTCACATTGAGTAATACTATTTTAACATCCTTTATTTTTAACATGCAAAATTACGCGATTATATAGCATTTCACACATTAGTGTTGTGGTGTCTGGTCTACTGAAGAATGCATGTTCAGAAATTAATAAAAGGCCATTTTTATGTCTGTTTGGTTTCTAGACGTTTTAATTGAACGTGTGGCTCTAAAATGTCAAAAAAAGCCCTAAATCCCATCATTTTTTTTAGGAATTTAAAAACTAAAGCTCACACAGAGAGAATCTGTATTTAGCTTAGTAAAACGCCATTGGTCTTTTAACAAGCTCAGGCATTATACAATGTGAAAAAAGAGATCATCTAAATTAGTCCAGGTGCCACAAAACAGTGAAATAACCCTGAAGCACACAGGAAGCCATTTTTGTCGCTGTTTTGTTTCACTATTCAAGGACCCTCTTATCAGTTTCAGGATTTTATTAACGTTCTGAATCTTTTTGTGTCGGGAACATTGTGTCTCTTCACTATTCATTTACCCTCAGTTTTTGGAAATCTCCCAGGCGAAACACAATTTGTGCAAGCCAAGTGAATTCAGGTTGAGAAGCTTGTTAGATTTAACAGAGTTAATCTGTCACTACAAGCCATAAGCAGAGCTCTGCCTCTGCGTCATGTTGCTGCGTTTCATTGCTTTGCTCTGACCTTTTTTGTTTGCTTCCAGCCTGAGGATTGGTTTCGTCACGGGTCCCAAACCGCTGGTCGACCGGATCGTGCTGCACATCCAGGCCTCCACCATGCACACCAGCACCTTCACACAAGTGAGGGAAGCTTTAACATTTTTTTTTTGTTTGTTTGTTGTTGTTTTTTTTTGTTTTTTTTTAAATACAACACTTCTGAAATCAATTTACAAAGAGAGAAGGGTCTGATTTATTGTCATCAACATTGCAGCAGTTTTCTCAACAAAATAAAAAAGGTGGACGGTTAACTTCTTCACACTGAATTGAAATATATTTTAGAGCACATTCATCTCCAACTTTTTAAAACATTTTTTGTTACCAGGAAGATTAATAACCTCTTTTTTTTAATGGGGACCTGGCTAAGATGTTCAACAACCACTGGCGCTCCTAAGTGGGGGCCAACCGGTGCCACGGTCCCTTCGTATAAAATGTTGGCTACCTCACTGGCCCCTCCAGAGAAACATGTTAAGATCATAGAAAAACATACACTGTGAGGCATTGTATTATAAATGTATTTATTTATAGACATATATATATATATATATATATATATATATATATATATATATATATATATACACATTTATGAAATAGGTGAAGTAAAAAAAATATTCATATAAATTTTTTTTTTTCTTTCTTCTTTTCTCCTTTAGATGAACCCCCCCCCCCCCAAAAAAAAAAATTACTGGCCTGGTTTGGCCTGTCCAAAAATTACATGGTTAAACACAGACAGTAACAATTAAAATTAAATAAAATTTCCAAGCAATAAATAATAAAGTTGCATGTTGAAGTTGTTTCTTGTTCCCATAAGTGGCCCTGCTCTCCTCAAACTCATGTAGAAATTGGCTGGAAACACAAACAGGCTGAAACAAGCCTGTAAGAAAGGCTTGCAGTATGATTGCATCATTATGTTGTTCCTAAATACGGTCTTGGAATAGGACAAATGATCTAAAGGTTCATCGTTTGAGCCGGATGTGTTTTTTTCTCCATTCTCAGCTCATGGTGTCTCAGTTGCTGCACAGCTGGGGACAAGATGGCTTCCTCCAGCACATAGACAGGTACCATCTTCTCCCGCATTACCGGTCCGACCCGTCCGGAACACAGCCAAATCCTGTTATGCTGCGCAAAGTTAACAACATGACAATCACTGCGGTTTCTTATGCCCTTGCAGGGTGATTGAGTTCTACAGGACGCAGCGCGACGCTATGCTAAACTCAGCTGACAAGTGGCTCAAAGGTTAGCGGACTCGGCCTTGAGTTGACTTCAGTGTTTGAAGCATAATTTTACACAATCATTAGTCGTGTACATGTCTTTATTGTGAATCAGCAGATTCTATTTTGTTTTGTAATAATAATCTCCTTTCTAACAAACAAAAGCAATACAGTTAAGCCCAAAATGATCATTTTTGCTTTGCCAGCAAACTCCTGTTTATCCAAAAGGGAAATGAAATATTATGTCGATGTAACAAGAGTCTTTGTGGATGTTGACGCTAAGATTTAAGACATAAAACGGGATTTAAATGGCGTTTAAAGATGACACGGGGAGGCTTACAATGTTCCTCTCAGAACCTCTCAGCATCCCAACAGCGTCTTGTCTCACTCTCTCGGGATGGTGAGTTCAGGGTGATGTTTTACTCTTACATTTCTTCCGCTCACAAAACTTTGAATGTATGCAAAATATTTAGGTTTGGTTTCAAGCGACCAGCTCGCCTTCTGTCCCCATAGTGGCTTGTATGGAGCTCCTTCAAACGCATCTCTTCCATAAAGGAAATATTCTGCCTTACAAGATTTCTGCCTGTTTCCCCCAACTTTTGGCACAAATTGCGTCCCAGATGGTTCAGTGCAACCAGCCGTCCCGTTTCAACAGCGTTTCTCGCCAAGAGTGAGGAAATCTTGACGAATCGCTGCTGACGGGAGATAAACAACCTGATTTGAGTTGCAGCTTATTACACAGATTTGTTGCAGTAAAACAAAAAAGCACACTAAATCAGGAAGGCCGCACACATGCAGAAACGCAGCTCTGTTTTTTTTTTTTTTTTGCTTGTTTGTTTGCAGACACGGCCGAG
The DNA here is from genome assembly GCA_922788865.1 of Poeciliopsis turneri. Classification (NCBI taxonomy): domain Eukaryota; kingdom Metazoa; phylum Chordata; class Actinopteri; order Cyprinodontiformes; family Poeciliidae; genus Poeciliopsis; species Poeciliopsis turneri. The sequence continues at coordinate 648,751 of CAKLNU010000662.1, forward strand.
TGGCACGCCCCGTCAGCAGGCATGTTCCTGTGGATGAAGCTGAGGGGCGTCGCTGACACCCAGCAGCTCATTATGGAGAAAGCTTTGGAAAAAGAGGTCAGCACACACCTGATTTGACTCCACCTAATTGGACTGCACTCCAACATGCACACTGCGGGCACCCTGAAGATACTTGTGTATGTCGGACTGAGCTTCACGAGATTTTGTAGGTTTCGTCTCTCAGCGGAGAGCAGGTTGTTTTTTGTGAGGCAGCCACTCGGCACATTGTTTCCTCCCACACACACACACACACACGCACACACACACACACACACACACACACACACGCTGAGAGTAAAACCCTCATGACGAAGAGCGGCTTTGTTTTCGCCATGAGTGGGCGCAGCCAGGCTTTTCCAAGGTCTCTGCACAGTAAGCCCTTCAACTCATAATCCTGACTATATGAAGCCCTCACGATGTCTGCAAGGAATTAGGTAGTTAAATTAGCTGTATGGTTATTTAATCAGGAACAATGCGCAATAAATACCTTAACCTTATCCTTGAAATTTTTCATTGAATTACGTCGCAGCTAGTTTTCTGCTTTTCTCTCTGCGTTTCTAGAACAACGTCCTGCAGCTTTTATAACCTACAGAGCCGTTTTGCTCTCAGGAAAGACAAATGAAACTTGTTTAGAGCCACAAATGTGGCATGATGTTTAGAACGAAAAAGAAAAACACAGGCAGATATCTTTGTCATTTTTTAAAAAAAACTGTGTTTGATTCCAATTTTTAGGATTTGAAATAAAGATAAACATAAAAGACAATGGATATTGTTTTTCTTTTGTTTTGTTTTTTTAAAGAAAAAAGCACATATATTCCAACCTAATTACTAGAAAATCAGATTTGAAATCATATTACTGGGACTTTTTGTGTCCTTCTTTGTGGAATTTCAGTGCAAATGTTACACTGTCCCTTTTAATTACATCATGATGAGCAATTTTCCAAAAGAGTCCAATTTGTGGATCTTGAGGCAGACCCCTGCCTTATAACAATAAGTTAATTACAACAAAATATATAATGGAGTACAAAATTATCCGTCTCGTTAAAGCAGTGACAGTTTTTACCGTTAAAGCAGTGAATAAAATTTCATATTGCAAGTGCTGGGATGGGTTTAACACATTGGTTTTTTTAGGGTGAGAAAAGCCAAATGTTTGTTCATGAGAATATTTGACGGGTATTCCACCTATTTATAGTCTTTTCTAACAAATAATGTTGAAAAAAGGACAAAAACGTCTAAAAAACAAAAGAGTTTAAAAATGTAAAGCTTGAAAGATTTAATGTGAATCTTTTTTTTTTTTTTTTTTAAAGTTTTCTGCTGACTTTCTTTTAGTTGAATCCAGTGTAACACTAGTACCCTTTAAAATGATGTACATAAAAAGTCATGGGTGTGAGTTAAAACACAAAAGCAAGACTTTCATTTGTATTCCCCTAATTTTATGACAGTTTCCCTGTAAATATACAACACAGGATCTTCAGTGCTATGCTAAGATTTTTACATAAAAATTGTAGCTCATTGATGTCAATGTTAAAAGCAAAGGCACTAAAACTGAGCCTGGTGGCACTCCCTCTGTAAATCCTTTTAATGGAGAAACGTGTTGTTGACGTTCACACGCTGCTGTTTCTTAGGTAACTGGGGCTGAACGTTAACAGAAAAACATACAACATAAGTAACTCTTAGTATGATTTGTGATAAATAAGCAAATGTTTAACTCTGCAGTTTGAATGTAAGTTTGAAAAACAGCTTTGAAATCAGGGCGTTAAAATAAAACTAGGAATATAGTGTTGGATATGTATGATCTTTATTGCGAACACATCGTCATCGTTTTGGGTAATTTGTTGGAGTCGTGACAATGCAGACCGTCCCAGAAAAGGGATGAAGGAAACTTGAATCTTAAAACAAACATTCATGAGATTTCAGGGTCGTGTTTTGTTTGATCGTCTCATAAAAGGTGCTGCTGGTTCCCGGAGGCGTGTTTATGATCAACAGCAGCGACCCCTGTCCCTACGTCAGAGCGGCCTTTTCCCTCTCCACACCGGAGCAGATTGATGAGGTACGTAGACGAAGAAAGACAAGAAAAATAAAAAAAAAACACATATGTTGGTAAAATCCTGAATGTCATCTCTCGCATTTCTGTCCACAGGCTTTCAGAAGACTCTCTTTGCTCATCAAAGAGGGTTTGTGACCAGAGCTTACATCTTTCGGGGCAGATGTTGGATTTTTTCTTTCTTTATTTTATCGTTAGGTGCAATTGTGACAGTAACAATTACCTCACGTTGGACTTTAGCCAAAGTCAAATTTAAAAATCCTCACTCGCAGGAAAGGCAGGGAATAAGCTTTATGCAGCTAATTATCAACTTCTTTCATATCTGAAGATTTTTTTTTTCTCTCTTCTTTGGTTCTTTTGGGGTTATTTTTTAGTCGGAGACAAACAGAACTTCAAAGTTTTTAGTGGGAAGTAGAATAACGTATCCATCACATGTTGACATGAACAGAACGTGTGATGTGTTGGGTCATCATGTGGAAGCAGGTGAATGTAACCAGTGGAAACTCATTAAACCCATCATACTACTACAAATCCTGTTGGACGAACATCTTAATAGAAAGCTGCTTTATACATCAGTCTCAGTGTGTTTCTTAAATGTGTGTCTCAGTTTTGGATGATTTATGAGGGTTAATCTTTTTTTTTTTTTGCTATTATTTTTTAATAGGGTTTTTATGAAGAGGTTGTAACTCAATGGTAGTCGATATTTCACCTTCACTTTGATGAATCGGTTAACGGCTACTTGGAACAGATTTTGTCTACGTTAAAAAAAAAAATTCAAAAACTAGATATTCAGTGTTTTTCTTAGCAGTTTTTTATTTTTTTATTTTTTTTTTTTTTTGCGGCGAATGTCACCGTCTGCGATGATCCATAGCAATGATCATTAAATAATTTAATATTCATACCGCTACTGGGGAAACCAAAACACCGTGACGTTCTCCAAAACAGAATTATTTCTTCTCAATGCGTCTGCCGCACCACAGCGTATCTGACTTGACTTTCAATGGCTTGTGCAGATACAACGGCAGAAAATACTGTTCACCGTAAGCCCGGAGGTTAAAAATATGATCACCAGATAAACCACAGTTTTTAGACGTGTCAACAATGCTGTAGCATGAGTGCAGTGACTCTGACATGTCTTATAGTGCACACGTGACTTGGTAATAACATTTGTTAACCTCAAGTAACACTCTGCACACACTGATGGAGTTTCACTTACCTCAACGGGTAAGTAACAGACTTTTACAGTCAGTAAACAGTCAGTTTCAGGTGATCTTACAGTCAGCTCTGGAAGAGCTACTTTTGTAGATCATGCCCAATCCTGATGCAGCACAACACTGAATGTCACACTCTGACCCCAATACATGTACTGTATTCTAAAACAGACGGGCATCAAACAGGCTACGCAGAGCTACGACATGTGCCAAGTTGAATGTTGCGTGTTTAGAGTCGCGTAACAACCAGTTTTCAGAACACCAGCCTACATGTAATGCTGTAGAAACACTTGTCAGCAGCTAATTAGGTTTCGTAGATTTAGTTTTACGATTCTGGGGCAGATGTTTCTGAATGCAGGAGCGTCAGTGACACCACTTGAAGCAGAGTCTTAATGAACAAGTCACTTTTCGTACTCATCCATCTTTTAGTGGCGATCACATAACGGCCCCTGCCGAGAACAACAGGGTCCATCTGTTGCCTGCTCTCCTTCCCTCTGTACAGACGTCCTCCCCGCTGTGCTCAGATGTAGCTCTCTTTGTGTTGCAGTGTGACTGAGCTCTCTGAAGCGTTTGAATACAGCAGGAGCTTTCATCTGTGAAGGATAATGGGGTCAGGGAGGTAGAGACGAAATACGCTTGTTGCAACACCTGCAGTACCGAAAGGTTCGGTTTGATGTACTGTACAGTCGTACAAATCGATGGAAGTCTTCCCTAAAGATCAGATGAAGCTTTAAGACAGCGTTACTTTTGTCTATGTTCAATTCAAAGGAAAGCTTTGATTCTTAAGGCATGGATGTTTGCTGCCTCACAGAGTAATTGCATCTCCAGGTATCTTACACCCTGGAGACGACAAAAGGTCAGAGCAGAGGAGAAAACAAATTCAACCTTCAGTAACCCTAAACTCCATCCAAATGAATAAAAAGACGCAAATGTTTTTAACACTGGCTTCTATTCATTTTTATCTTGGCTATTGACCGCTCTCTTACGCCTTAATCCTTGGTATACTACGCTGGTTTTTCGACTCGTCACAGCTTCAAGGCTGTCTCTCACCACGTCGGGGTTACAAGGTAACAGCTTGGGTTATGTTGACTTAAATGTGCCTCATTTCCCTGCTGTCATTTCTGCTATCCAGACACACAGCGATCCACTTTCAGAGCCTTTTCATCATGAAGCCTTTCGGCTCGAAGGGCTTTTAACCACAGTCCATTTGCCAGCTGCAGTTGCAATAAGTCATGTTCATGCAGACATAGGCAGAACCGGGTGAGTGCTCCACCACGGGATTAAATACCCTCGTGACAATACTGTTTTCTGTCTTTGTGCTACATTTCCTTGGGTAATCTATACACATACTCCACTTAATTCATTCAGTGGCTATAATATGTGTCCATCCAGTCTAAGATCAGGCCACAAGCCCTAGATGGAAACCCTGACATTATACTTAAAAACAAATAAGTTACAAAAAAGCTTGACGTTTATTTTTCACTACAACCAATAAACATAATGTTGGAAAATTTGTTCAATGGTGGAAGTAGCAGGCTGCACCCATATAAACAATTCCTCATGTAATAAAATGGAGAAAATTAGTTTATGTTAACCAAAACACATTGATAACCATCATGTTGTTAGACAAGGCACTGATGGTGAAACCATACATTGCTTCAAACTAGACAATGTGGCGGTTACTCTGCCTTTAAAATCTGATACTGAAAGCCATCACCACAGGCAACTTTAGCAGGTGATCTGTCTACCTGTGACAGTGCAGTTATTGTTATTGAGTTTTTAATTTGTGATAAGATGTGATTCATTGTACTGTATAAATAAACAGTGTTGCAAGTTTTCATTTTGTAAGTTTTTTTTTTTTTTCCCATCCTGCAGTAGTGACTAAGAATTTGGGGCAATGGGTAAAATGGGACCCAGAGGTGGTGGTAATCTGTACTTCGGTTTATTTCCTATCTACTTTCTGTTTCTACCCTGTTAAAGTGTGATTATAAATGTTAGGACCCGGTAGCAACAGCGGAGAGGCCAGACAGTGAAAGCCTAGCAGCCGGGGCTCCGCGCCCTCCCTCCCTCCCTCGCTGCCTCCTTCGTTCCCTCACTGCCTCCCTCTCTCGCTGCCTCCTTCGCTGCCTCCCCTCGCTGCCTCCCTCGCTGCCTCCCTCGCTGCCTCCCCCTCTCACCGCTCACTGTTGCTGCTTCCACAGCAGCAGGCGTCGGCAGGAAGGAGGATGGAGATCCCGGAGCAGGAGTAACTCACACCATCCACTGCGAGGTTCTCAACCAAACACCGGGGCACAAATGGCACTCGGACCGTAATGTAAGTCGAACAAACCGAGGCCGCGCGGAAATTAGCGGCTGTTTTTGGGTGTTTTTTTATCGGCGACCGTCGATGGCGAGTTGGCCGTTTGCGGATGACCGTTCGGGGTAACGTTACAACGCTATACCGGTGTTTAAATCCCCGTTTGATTAGGGCGCGACTACCATCTGACCGCACTCTTCAACGTGTATGTAAAAAACACACACTTGCGCCTCTTCGGCGAGGATACGAGCCGCCGCTACTGCCAGCTCGCTCTGACACACTTCCCATACCGCTGCCATGATGTGTAACTGCTCTCCAGCACATAGCCGCGTCCCACGCCCTGATGCTATTCCGTGTAGCGAAGCTGAAGTCGGATAATTTCAAATAAACGAAAGAATGTTTCGGGCTGTGTTGTGTCTACTAGATGTACACATTTTGTTTTCTGACCCGCTTGTTTCCTCACTCACACAAAGCTAGCAACGAACGCGTTCGAACATAGCGACCCGGGAAATAGCCGGCGCCCACACACTGCTCCCGTTATGTGGCTTTGTTTTCATACGAAGCGAGCCAATTGCTAATGCTGGCACACAGCAGGAAGACGCCACGTTTCTAGTATTTATTAGGACCTATATCATAACTGCAGATGTGTACTTCACGTATATTTTTGCTACAATAGGTTAGTAGCGGGATATTGGAAATGTGTTTTGCTGTGCTTCTGATTTTACTGTCGATTTTGTAATTTGTTGGTAGAAATGATTCAGCACAGGGGGGGGGCATTAAAGCAGAGATTTGTTGTAAGCAAATTATCTGTGAACAGGGAAATAGAAAATCTCTGGCTGTTTGTGTTAACAGCAAAAACAACATGTGTGTAAGTAATGTGATTTTCTGCCACTTCGCTTTATTAAAGCGGCACCTTATTTTCACTTTCAACAAAAACGTATTGATGCATATTCAGGATTCCTGCTCAGTCTGGAAAAGCGTAGGGTTTGATTTGATAGTGTCCCAAGTTGCAATAAGTCTGGGGAAGAAAAGTTGAAAGTCACATTCGAAAATGTAAAAGGGTTTTTTTCTTTGGATTACATGCAGATGCCATTTGATGTGCCACATCACCAGCTCAGCTTTTGTAAATACAGAACGTGTGTTTGGTCAACACTTGTTTTGTGCCAACTCAAGTTGCTCAAGTAGAGTGGAGAGCAGTATATGCTTGATTCAGTTTGATTCTTCTGAATTTTCTTTTTTGTTGTTGTTGTTGCTTTTTGTGGAACAAACCAGAATAGTTTTACACAATGTGACTAATGTTGCCTTTATGGTGACAATAATGGGGCGCTGCTTGGTTTGAAGTGACTTGAGTAATTTCTTAAATTAAAGTGGGCAACATGTTTGTTTTGAAGATGTGCAAAAAGCGCAACCAGTTTTACCTTATGCTTATTTCATGCTCTCTGTTTAATATCTACCAATTGGTTTTTCCTTCACAGTGAGATGTTTCGTATCACAGGGCTGAATACCAGACAGCCTTCCTCTACCGAGAGATAGCCAGCCGGCAGGATGGAGCCCCAGGAGGAATGACACGATATCTTCCCCCGTTGGGTGTCGCACAACAGTCCAAGAAAATGCACCGGACCGGCGGATCCGTCTTCGTAGTCCTGGCGTGTCTTCTCGCCTCCCACTCTGCCGGGGCGTTGTCGGCGGACACGGACGGGAACCGTACGGAGGACAACAACGTGACAGACGGCAGCGGCTTCGCTCCGGTCGTGTTCACTAAAGTGAGCCAGATCATTGCCAGGGAGGGGAGCTGTGCGCTGATCGATTGCAACGTCACCGGAGACCCGTTCCCCAGCGTCGAGTGGTTCAACTCCCACGGAGAGCGCCTGGACGCGCAGACTGGTGGTGAGGAAGACTTCTCTCTCAACAAAACTCGGTTCTTTGGTCAGCTTTTTATTTTATTTCTTTTTTTAGCGACTGTATGGTCTGAGACATCCTGCAGTCAATATCGTAACAAGAGGAAGAGTTCAGGAGTTGCACTCAAACATAAGATTTCAACTCTGGAAATTGTGCAGTGAAGTAAGATGGTTGATGTCAGTTTGAGTGATGTGGAAGCTGGTTTTTGTGGTTCTCTGGGATTATTAGAAGCATAGAGAGGAAAAGTAAATAAATAAAATACTTACATTTCAAGATTTTATTGCTCATTAAAGTTTAGAAGAAGCTAGGTGATATGGCTTACAAATATTGTCAGTTAAAACCGATTTTCAATTTTAATCACTTTTTTTTTTTCCCCCCCTCAGGAAGAACTTACAAGTGACAGAAAATATCTTTAAAAACTGACTTTTATTTCAGTCATTTTCTTTTCTAAATTCAAAGTTTAGGTAAATAAACTGAATTTGTAAAACACGCTTTTCAAACCAAACAGTAGTTCTTGGGTGGGCCAACGTCACTGTCGACTATTTAAACCCATTAGTTAAAACAAAATCCAGATTATCCTCCACAAAACTAAATCTCCAAAAGTATAAAATTAAATTAATGGCTAAAATTGACTTATGGCCGAAACCTAAATCTTACGGTTTCATTAGAAAGTTGCTATATTTAGAGCTGCACCAAGAGATTAGCTGATTTTTCAGCTCTGTTGGGTCGGAAATTCAAAAATCCAACCTTTTCAGTCGAGAAACCTCGCTAAAACTCTTCCAGGCTGGGCGCTCATCAACACTCTTTGGTGTGGAAGCAGTTACTGAAGGGAGGAAACTCAATTTTTTTCTATTTTCAGCATCAGTGAGTTTCTTAACATGGAATTAAAGGAAGCATGAAAAGCTATTTATAAGGAATTTACAGTATTTTCGTTGACATATAAATGAGACATTTTGAACACCGTTCCTATGGTTCTGCTGCTAAATTTGGAGCAAACTTTGGTGTAGCTATTTTTAAACTTTACAGCTTGAAGACGTAAACTTTCTTTAGAAGGTCTAGAGGTAAATAAATTTTAAAAAAAAATCAATTTCCTGTCAGGCATCAGGGTTGTTTATTTATGCCCAAACACAACAACACACACTCAGAAGGTCAGAGGTCGTAAATGCCGTCGCTCGGCCACCTGTGGGAAAATATGCTGACTGGGACAAAATGATTCATCTAACGTAGGGATTTCTCTCTTACGTCCTGCATCATTTGGCACATTTCCATCTCTATTGGACAGAAACGCACAAAAATGCTCCTAATTCATTCATTAAAGATTTTCTTTTATTTGAGAGATTCTTTTTTTCAGCGTGAGAGGAGGAGTGTTTTTATGTCTGTGCCTTTCCTGCGCCAACCTGTTGTAACCTGCCATCAGAGGCATGAAGGAGGAGGCTGAGTCACTGTTATTGTTAATGTTTTGACCCAAAACCCACCGCAGCTGTACTCTCAGAACTTCCTCCAAAGAAAAGAAAGAAAAAAAAAAAGGCCTCACTTCCCCCTGCTCTCATCCCAGATTGTTTCTGGATTAGACTCTCTTGATTGGTGCTGCTTGGGTCGATCCTGCAAATCGTGCGTTATTTCCCCCTACAATCATTCTGGAAGCGGTCGGCAAAACATCAGTGGTTTCATGTGAGTCGACCGCTGGGATAAAATTAGAAATCTGCTTTTTTTTTTTTTTTTGGGTCTGAAAAGGCGGATGGGTGGGAAAGCGGAGTCATCCAGCCGCTTTTCCTGAAAACTCATTCATCTCTTCCTGAGGGACAGAAAGTCTTGCTCAGGATATTTGTGGACGGGTCTTCAAGAAGTCCTCTGTGATGTTCCTCCAACTCTCTATTCCCACGCCGCTGGGCGCCGCTGCGAGAGAACGAGGAGTCGTCCGTGCAGAATCTTAAAAAAAATGTACCGCGTGGGACGAAATCTGCCCACAAAGTCGACTTTCATTCAAAGGCAGAGTAGAAATAAGACGGCGGACGTGAAACGCCCCCGACAGAGACGGACGATATTGAAGGAGCGGAAGCTGGAAGGAAACTGAAATCTGTTTGGTGAAGGGAGCTTGTGTCCACATCACTGTTTGGTTGTAGCTTCACCGTCCAACAGAGCGGTATTGATCCGGTCTGCAGTAGGAAACCCTGATCCGGAGCTGTTCCTTTGAACTGCTCAGCGGCTCAACGGCTCACATTCTGGTTATCAGCAGAAGCGAGCAGCTCATTGATTTGAAGTGCCGCAATCCGGAACCAAAAAGCAAACAGGCAGCGCGCCGCGGGTCCGATGCGGCTCTGCCTTTTCAAATACTCGTTTGAGCAACTGGTCCGGTGGAGCGACTGCAGCTGGCTGCTTGTTGCCGCACGCGCCTTCGCAAAACCAGTTGTGATTAAGCACAGGCCTTCTCGTCAAAAGAGAGAAAGAACGATCGCGTGTATAAACACGAACTTCGACGTACTGTATTTGAATTTTACGTAATTAAATATGTAGCTTCAGGGGTTTTTTTTTTCTTCCTTTAACGGAAATAGGAAAGGTACAGTGTGCACCTTTGCATTTTATTGTAAAACTCTTTTCACCTCCATGAATCATTTAAAAAAATATGCTTTACTCTGTGTGAGGCTTGCGGTTGTAGTTTTCAACAAAGATATAAAAAGTATAAAGGGTGTGAATACTTTTGCAAAGCGTTGTTTCTGTTGTTTCCCCTGAATAGTCTGATGTTACCGGATGAAACGTATTGCTGTGTTTGTATATATTGGAAACATGGCGGGTCTCAGACCTTAAATGTACCTGGTGAGGAGCCAAACAATTGATTAACTTTCGATCAGTTGTCAATTAATTGTTTATTAGATTAAGAGTAGTTCCAATAATGAATAACATCCGCTTAGACCTCTTAGTGTCATAGTTCATCTGCCATCCAGCAGGTTGTGAGTCGATGGAGTAAATGCAGTTTAACTTTCCTGCTGGTGAAAATACAGACAGTATTTCTGTCTGAACGTCTCTCTGTTGATGGAGGGTTGAGTGTTTCATTAATATTTTATTCTTTTCATCTTTTGCTTTTCTATTCGGCATCCAAAGAGGAACCTTTTCTGTTATATTTTAATTCATTCAGTCAGTATTTAATACAGCTCACGCTTAATAAGATTGAAATTTAATGATCTTTTTTTCTTTTTAATTGAACATAATATGAAACAGTTAGCCTTTTCTCTTGTGACGGAAGGATCGTCGACTGTCTAATCAATTATGTGTTAGTCTATCAATACGCAGAGAGACGCCATCACGGTCCTGTGTGTGTGTGTGTGTGTGTGTGTGTGTGTGTGTGTGTGTGTGTGCGTCTGCAGGAGGGAAGTGGTGGCTGCTGGAGAACGGCGTCCTCAACATCACCAGCATCGAGTTCTCCGACCGAGGCAAGTACACCTGCATGGCCACCAACGTCCACGGCACCGCCAACGGCACGGTGACCCTGCGCGTGGTCTTCACCAACGGCGACATGGGCGTGTACTACATGGTGGTGTGCCTGGTCACCTTCACCATCATCATGATCCTGAACGTCACACGCCTCTGCATGATGAGCAGCCACCTGAAGAAGACGGAGAAGGCCATCAACGAGTTCTTCCGCACCGAGGGCGCCGAGAAACTGCAGAAGGCCTTCGAGATCGCCAAGCGGATCCCCATCATCACCTCGGCCAAGACGCTGGAGCTGGCCAAGGTCACCCAGTTCAAGACCATGGAGTTCGCCCGCTACATCGAGGAGCTGGCCCGCAGCATCCCGCTGCCGCCGCTCATCATGAACTGCCGCACCTTCATGGAGGAGATCCTGGAGGTGGTGGGGGTGGAGGAGATGAGACACACCTTCGTGCGGCACGGCCCCGAGTGGCGGCGCGACGCGCAGGGCTGGATCCCCTCCATCGGCATGCGGGACGTCTTCACCATCCTGCAGGTGAGGGAGAGAGAGCGCAGCGAGTCGCCGGCCGCCGACTCGGACAACTCATCCGTTCACGAGCAGCCACAGCAGATCGCCATCCAGGCGTCCGTGCACCCGCCGCTCAACGACGGCGACTGCTGCGGCGTGTACGAGGCGACGCCGCCGTCTCCCGCTCCCTCTCCTTGTCCCTCTCCGTCTCCCTCGCTGTCCCCGCCGTCCTCCCCTCTGCCTCAGGAGGAGCAACAGGTGGTGCAAGAAGAGGAGTTTGACACCCAGGCAGAACAGATAATGAGCAAGGCCCTCCCCTGCCAGGTGTTTTACGAAAGCCATGTTTGATTGGACTGCGAGGGATGCGCCGACATCCTGCTATGCATCTCACACTGTATGAAACAATCTCCTGTTTATTCATCTCTATCTCTGAAGTTCCTGACACATTTCATCCAATCAGAGGCTTTTTAAACTCTCTTCACTCTGGATTTTCACGCTTGAATGTACGTGAGAGGAGGTAGTAATATTAATAATGTAATAAGCAGAGGATTGTATGAGGAGCTGTCTTTGTTATTTAAGGAGGAGACAGGAGGACTTGCTTCAGTTTGTAGTTTCTTACAATGTTTGAATTTTCCATTTTCCTTGTTGCCACGGCGCTCCGCTTAACTATGGCTGCATGCTGAACTGATGAAGCTTAAAGGCTCTGACTGGAACACGCTTTAAGGCCAGGTGGACCTGTGAATATACAGAGTCCCGACTAAAGACACACCTCTGGGTGGAGTTTGTTTTCTTTAAGATAATTTTAATTATAGAGTATTATATTATTCCTGACTGTGCTGTGGTTTGATTCCTCCAGTCTGTCTCGTTTATGCAGGTCGGACGTGAAACTCTCCTCTCATTCAGTGTTTTCGGTTTATACTTCACCTCCCTGTCTGATCTTAGCATCGTCTTTTGTCTGCAGAGGCTTTGCTGTAAACTTGCATGTTAAAAGTGGACAGTTGAGATGTCCGACATCTTGTCCTGGGACTCCTTTGTGTTTTCTTCCGTCGCTCGGCCGAAGCCGCAGTCTGTGGCCCGAGACGAGCTGCACGCCGCTCTGCTTTTACCACTGCTCTACAGATGCCTCTTTTTTTTCCTTCTTCTTCTTTTGTAGTGGAATAAAATGAGAGTGCTGTGCTTTAAGATGAAATAAAAAGCAAGGCTGTGTGAGTTGCTGCTTTTCTTATCGATGATGCACGCACTACCCACAGGGTTGAAAATGTGGGGAGATATTACTGTGAAATATTTAATTACATTTATCTTCAGCTGTGGAAATCTTCACTGAAGCTGCAGCTAAACTTCAGCACAAATGACAGGATGTGAAGTTCGTTAAAAGTTCAGCCGACAGCATCACACAGAGACTCGTCTGTGCAACTTCAATATTTTCTCTTTTTAATTTAAAACAAGTTTTCGTTTTCTTTACATATTCTCTGTTCTTAATGTACAATCAAACAATGTAATCATACATAAAATTCTTCAGAATAATAATAATTCACAACTGTATCGACACTACCCATAAATTATAAAATAAAGGAGAAGAACATCGGGTTCAGTATGAAATACAATGTTCGGCAACACCACTGGTTGACAAAGGTGATGCTGCAAAGACGCACACAGGTCCGCAGTCACACCCCTCACACACACACGCTCACACACACACACACACACCCACACACACGCTCTACAGGTAATGTCCGCTTCCTCGCCGGCGTCTCCTCCCTTCATAATTTCCAATTGAAATGTCAGGCATGCGAGGACAAAGAACGGAACGAAAGCAAGCGAAGCCCGACAACCTTCCATCAGGCACTTGAGAGGCGTGGCGAGACCAGAGGAGCACGGAGGACGCCTGCAGGGCGGCGACAGCAGAGACCCCTTCAGATGCAGAGGAGCGAAAGGCAGCGAATCAGGCTGCAGTTTAGACAGTTTTACGACAGTCGGCTTCTCCGCCTCCAACTGTAAGATCACACTCTAGGGAACTGTTCCTCCTTAAGTCAGTTATCGTTTTGCCAAAACCTGACAGAAAAGGTATATTTGGGAGTTTCTACGCAATTTAGATCTCCTAGTTTTGAAGAATGACACAATTGTTGATAATCATTTCCAAAATTGAGCAAAGCAAAAACAAACTGTGGATTGATCGAGTTGAAAGCTAAAGCAGCTCTGATGTGTCTGGTTACCACATATAAACATTTATTTCAGCAATGCAAGACGTGGCTCTCATACAAATTTATTACACACACAGTAGTAGATTTCAAGCATTTTTCTGCTAATAACTGTTTCATTTTGGCTTACAGATGACCAAAACCCAAATGTAAGTTTCTCAGACAGAATATCATGCAAGTCCAATAAAACGATTGATTTTAGACTAAATATTATATTAGTCCAGAAGCTGAGCCTCTGTGTCCTGCAGTCACTGAGGGTAAGCCTCAAAATGTTTTCGCTGAAGAAGCTGGATGTTTACAGAGGGCTGTATCCAAGAGCTGGAAAGTTGAGCGGAAGGAAAAAGTCTTGCTCCATTTCAGATAAGAAAATATTTAAATTATTAAGCAAGTCTCTCAAAACCCCAACCAAGTTTTGAGTGGACAAAAGTTGACATACTTCTCTGTATGACTTCAATTCTACAATAAATGTTTTATTGGGACGATTTAATGTTACAATTATTTGCAAATTTGATTATTTGAAAAGTTATTTTTAGGTGTGTGCTATAAATTACCAAAATTAACTCAAGTAAATGCCTTGAAATCACACCGTGTCTAAAGACTGTCACGTTTACATTTTTTGAAATTATTTAAATAAATTAATTTTTTCAAGGATTTTGTAATGTATTAAGAATCTGAAGTTTGTGGCCCGTCTTAAAGAGAAGTTAAAAAGGAGCCGCTCTTACTGTAACAAATTCAACCAATCAAAACACACACCCACACACACAACCTGCCTTCATAATTAATGGACTCACACACAGACTTGCACACTAGTGGCTCAAAAATGAAAACATCCAAACTTTTCACTTTCTTCTCCTCATTCCTTCTGGACGGGATCCTTTTTGTTCTTGAAATAAAGTACCGACTCCATCTAAGTGCATCCCTTCCTGGGTTGCTCTCTCACACACACACACACACACACACACGCACACACACACAGGGAGAAGGCTATTAAAGCCAACTTGTGTGGTTGTGATGCAGTTCCCATAGTGACCTGACTGGAATGTGGAGGCGCTGCAGACACACTCAGTCACACATACTTCACAGGTAAACAACATGTATTTTTTTTTTTTTTTTTTTTTTTTCTGGAGGACGGACAGGTCAGAGGTGTGTGAATGTGTGTGTTTTCATGGAGGGGAGGTGAGTGCGCAGGAAATATCGAGGTCCCATCATCGCATCCCTCGTCTGCGGTTCATTCTGACCTTTTTGACCCCCACAGGACAGGAGGGCAGGCGCAGCAAGAGTGCAAACAGGTGTAACGTTTCAGGTCAGCACACGCGTGTGCGTGTGTGTGTTAGTGTGTTTGGAGACAGCATACATGTTTCGAATGTCTGAGTGAAAAAAAAAAAAAAAAAAAAAAAAAAAAGTGTGAGTGTGTGTGTGTGTGTGTGTGTAAAAAGTGCCTTCAACACGTGACCGTTTTCTGTCCTCAGCAGCCAGACGACAATATCAATGTTTTTATTGTCGCTTTTCTCCTCCTGGTGGCCCAAACGTCTCTGGGGGGCCACAGCGAGTCATTCAGTGAGGCTTGGGGCCCGCAAAGCTGAACGTTAAAGGAAATAAAACAAATAAAAAAAAAAAAAGTGTCCGGATGTCAGAGACTGGAGCCGTTCAGGAGGCACACTTCCTCTTCTTCCTCCTCCTCCTCGCTACATCCTCCTCCCCCCCAGCCGTCCTGGAAGGAACGGATCAGTTGAACATGATGGACTCTGGATCTTGGTTTGCCATTTGAGCCATGTGACGGAGGATATCTTTTTTTGTGATAATACCAAGAAGCCGCCTGCAGGAGGAGACAGAGGGAGGGAAGGGAAACAGATTAGCAGAGACGCCAGGAAGCGCTTCCAGTCTGCATCTACGACGAAAACATTGTGTTTTTGTTGGCCTTCACAAGAGCGGGATTTATTTATTTATTTATTTTTTTAACTTTTTCGTTGATTAGCCGAGTCGCTGTCAGTTTGTTCGGATACGAAATTAGAATCGGTGCCAACAAAAAAACGAGTCCCAGAGGGTCAGCAGGAGGGTGAGGAACTGCAGGAAAAGACAGAGGAGTCATTTCAGAAGCTCTGGAACCTACGGAGAGGAGACCGGAAGTACAGGACGGCAGTTAGAGCTCGCACAAGCAGGAAGCCAGGAGAAGCCGCCATCTTGGGAGGCAAGACGACGTGTTGGGAGCTTCGTTCAAATTTGTCAGCAGTCTAAGCTCAGCCGCTTCAGACATCAAGACAGTCTTTATCCCAAACATGTTTTCAGTTTCACGCTGAACTATTTAACGGACTGCGAGAAGAAACGTTCCAGTTTACGACAACTGTAACAACAACACGGATTTCTCCTTTAAAGTGGGGAAAACTCTTCACACACTTATCGCCGCAATATATAATGTAGCGAGGTTCTGTTTGTTGACCGACAGCAAAAGAGTAAGAAACGGTCATTATTTACACCTCTTGAATTTTTCCAAATTGTTCAATGTTACAATAAATGTATGAATTTGCTTTATTTGGGTAAAGCCAATACACGCCCAAAGTGAAACATGGTGGTGGCAGCATCATGCTATGGGGAAACTGGTTATTTCTGATGCCAACGATCAGAAAAAAATAGTGGTTTGATTCTACCTGTAATCAAGGAAAAATGTCATCTACTTTGAGGGTATTTTGCAGCATTAGTGGATATTCACTTTCTTTCCAAAAACATAGAAACATCTATGAGATTTATTTTCTTGAATTTTGCCCAGCCCTGAATTCTGTGTTTTAATTTGTGAGCTTTCTTTGCACCAGCGTGAGCCTGGCCAAATAATAGAGGAGTGAAATGATTCAGAGCATATCTAATCATTCTTCAAAAATTGCTTTTTGACCATCTTAACATTCCTTCTTTTATCATTTCCAGCATGACTGAAGTGTAAAGGTGCCAGAAACGTTCCAAGTCCATGTAGAAAACTATTTCAGTCTTTTCTTTTTTTTGGTTCAGATTCGAAACAAAACAGACCGCGACGTCGTACATTTTCCCCAAGTTTCTGGTCTCCGAAATATTCACTGGTGATATTTTCAACAGGACCGTTAAGGCGTGAAAATAAAAGTTATGATAAACTGGAACAATCGCTTTAGAGTGACTCATTGATGCTTTTAGCAGATGTGTAACCAATTCAGACTCCTGCAACACGACTGCCCTCCTCCTCCTCCTATCGGAACTGCTGAGACGTTTGCTACGCAACGATTCGCTACGTTAGCGGTGAAGAGACTTCCTGCTGACTGGAGCGCCCCAGCTGAGCTGATTGAAAGCCGTCGTGAGCTTGAACATCAGAAATGATCACAGAGTGCGCTCTGATTTGAGGTCAGGCGAAGAGGAAGCCAGCTGCAGAGCCGACGCTACAGAGGACAGTTTGTCTGAAACCCTAGGAGGGAAGTAGAGCTTATTGGCAGTGAGGAGAAGTGAAAATGTGAGCCCAGGTCTGAGTGAGAGGAGGAAGGGTGACCTGTGGTTGGTGTGGGTGCTACAGACAGAGAGAGAGAGAGAGAGACACTGGCTGAACACCTGACACGGATCGGACCGAGTGCCGCTATCATGATCAGAGAGCACCAGGTGAGGTGAAGGGAGGTGAACACAGTGTTCCCACCAACACCAGCAGCGTCCAGCCGTGGTTGAAATGACCTGATGTTCTCTTATCGAGCTGAAATGTTCTGGATCTAATGCGAGGAAGACTCTGAGCCACTTCCACAGCAAGGGCTGCCAATAAACCCAACAGGTTGGGCGTCATCAGGCATGTCGTGGTGTTTAAGTCCAATGATGAAAAGTAAACTGGTTTGTTATTCATGTGAATCCAGTGGGCCACAATTTCAACTAGAGATGCACCAAGAACTCAGCTGGCGACCGGATCGGCCCTGACTGGTTAAACTCAAAGATCTGTCCTTTTTCCGATGAGTTAACATGCCGTTCCACACTCTTCAGTGTGGAAGCTGTTATTAAAGGCTCACAGGTAGCTATTTTAGGATCAGCTATGGCTGAAAAACGTATCATAAGCATCTCATATCAGTTTATATCGATAATTACTGATTCCACAGAGTTCACTCCAGTTTTCCTTTTTTCCTTAATCCTGTGATTAAGGAAAAAAGCCTATTCTGAAAGGAAAACACACACAATGTGTCATTCTTTGTAATGCTAAGTGGTAACAGAATATGCTGATGTCACCTTTTAATGTTGACTGTAATAATTTTGTTTTAAAACAATGTCTTTTCAACAGCGTGTCCGAATGCATACAATGAACAGCCTCTTACTGGAGGGAAGCCGAATGCGGTTTGTAAATCTTCCTGTATTATTTTTTCCTAAAGGTTTACTTGGATATTCGTAAGCTTGCAGTGCATAAACATCAGACATTCGCCACGGTGCATCTCTAGTTTTAAGTGCACAGATTGGACACCTTGTGCTTTGTTTTTGGGCTCCGACTTTACAAATCTGTGGGAAAACAGCAGGACTCTGCTGGCCGATGGAAACACTGGCAGGTTAAAGCATGTGAGCGGTTTTTATCCCATGTTGTCACCACACACAGACTAGCTAAGCTACAGCTACCGGCACCACTCCACCACACGCACTACGGGTTGAGGGGAAAGTGGGTGTGAATCACATCTCTACGGGTTGATTTCCTCCTGGAATTATAAAACCGCCCTCCAACTTAAAGTGACACGTTAAATAACGGTGGTCTGCTCTCCCAGGGCGGCTAGCTACTCGCCAAGTCGTCGTTTGGGCCGCGCGTCAGATGCCGTCACTCTGGGGGAGTCAACACCATCAATAACAACAGAAACAAACAAAAAGAAGAGGGGGGAAAAAAAAAAGAAGCCGTTAATGGAGAGAGAAATCGTTCGGTGAGTGAGCTTGAGAATGAAATGAGTGACTACTGCTGCGATGAGGAGACACACAACAGGCATCGTGACTGCAGACACACAGAGGAGGGTCATCTCTGATTGGTCAGAATCCTAAAGGTGCCTAAATGGTTTCAGCAATTTAGCCCAAAAATATCCACACCCACAGACAGTTTTTGACTTTGAAATTTGTTGATGGTTTTGTTTTGGCTTCCAGAAGCAAGTGACCAGCAAAGCAGAATGAAATCAAACACCTGTCATCGATTGCAAAACATGCGTTATTTTGAACACATTCTTCAATAACGTGTCCTTTTTCTGCAGGAACAACGCGTTCCCCCCACGTTTACAGGTTTTTGTCACTTGTTTGATCAAACCACTTTGCCAAACAAAAACCCACTTCGGTTTAAGTGTGAATAAATTTGGACAAAATGACTGAATATCTGTGAAAATGCAGAATGATGAACGATTTGTTGAGGTGCTAGCGTGAAGCGGTTGAGAGAGCACTAAGCAGAACTACAGCTAGTGCAAATGCAGTGTAATGGGATGAGCTGCACTACAGAACCCCTTTCAGACATGCAAACCTCGGTGGCAGTGCCTTCGTTTAAGAGCTCGAATATCTTAAAAAAGTTCAATGTTAAGATTCTAGATCTCTGATTTCAGCAGAGCAAGGCATTCAAGACCTACATTTGTTGTCTCTTGGTCAAAGCTAAGCTCATGACTGCATATCAAGTATGATTAAAATATTGTAAAATCAAGGTGTGATTAGTTGCACACAGCTCGCAAAACTATATCATGTGCTGAACACGTAAAAAGTCTGGATTTTTCCAAGACGCTTTTCGTCTTTTACACTGGCGAAAGAGAGAGACTGATTGGCTACAACAAGACGCCGAGAGCAGCTGAAACAGCAGTCGTCAAGTTTTAAAACGATCAAAGCACTGATGAGCTTATGAGGCGGACCAAAAGAGTTTTCCCCTCATACAACCGACTGAAACGGCACAGAAATATGATAAACGATCAACAAGTCATATGAACACAGAGAAAACATGCTAACATTAGGTTAGCGCTGTCAAGAAAACACTGTAAAACAAGGAGTACACTGAAGACAGCAGCTGCGCTTCCATTACAAATGTGCGCAAATCTTTATCTGTATCCTGGTAACACAATTGTGCCATTGCGGTTTTTCCATTTCATAAGAAATTAAGTTAAAATGTTGGAAATATTTTTTAGCTGGAGATGCATCTTTTCCCTCAAATTATTAAGCATTCACAAAAGGAATGCCATGCTTTTGCTATTTTGACAAAATGTTTATTTTTTTACTTAAAACATAATATTCTTATTGTTTTTTTTACGTATTTCTAATATTGTATAAAACAAGCTGAAGTAGCTAAAAGAAAAATCTGCCGAATGCGCACATTTTTCTTCTACAATTAATCAATAAATCACAAAAATAACGGCCGGAATAATTAATCCCTAAAATAATCAGTGGCAGCCATAAAAGTTTGTTTTATTTCGGACAAGCTGAGCAGCGTGGCTCGAACAAACATGAGCGGAGGACGACTGGCGCCACACCGGCAGGACGCTACAAAGATCATGTCTGAAAGGGGCTCCTGTGCGATGAAGGTGACAGTTCCCACTCAGGTCCGCCATTACAGGACCAACAAAACTCCACAGAGGCTTTAACAGGTGATGGGCTCCGAAAACTGCAACAGCTACAAGCAAATGAAGATGGCAGCCAGAGGCCCGCTACCGGGAGATGTTTCTTCATGAGTTTGAAATCCACAACAAACCAAACCACCAACAACAGAGTGTGTGAAATCAAAGAGGAAAGAGAGAGGAGTCTAAATGTTAAGTCGGGAACTGTCAACAGTTTTCCACAGCACTTTCCATGCATCCCCTTCTAACAGTCGTGGCCCAAGAGACAGGTGTGACAGTGTGGGGGTGGGGAGGAGTAAAGGGGCGGGGCTAGTCACCAGGGGCTGCGTCTGCTGCTTGAGCTCCTCCAGATGCTCTAATATATTCTTCTTTGTGATGATGCCCAACACATTCCTGAAACACACACCTGTTACTCGGTACACTGCCCACAACAACAACAACAACAACAACAAACAGACAAAAAGAAAAACAGCAGAGACACAAAGAGAACAAACAGCAGCAGCACAAATCATACACAATAAATTAATAAACAGAAACAAAATGAACAATCTGAGGTTAAAGTAAAATGCAAACTGAAAATTACACAACTGAATTTAAACAACGAACCACAAAAGAGTGACTTTTCATTTGCGATAATGAAGTATTGAGAAATCATGATGAATCGTGGTGATATTTTAGACTTTTCTGTCAATAAAACCAACAAGAAGACCAAAATCAGCAGACTGACGTAAACCGATGAATGGAAAATAAGGGTTATTTCTACTATTTATTGCACCAGTTCACAACAGAAGCCTGCTGTAAAACAGCATACTTACTGTTTTCTTTGAACTATCTTCATTTATTTTGATCTTTTCCTCTTTCAAAGACCAAATAAATAAACCAAAGGCCTCCTCGTAATCTGAGAAAATGATCAATGGAGCCAATTCATATCTATTTACATGCAATTTAGTTTTGCTTCTTTTATCTACCTAAAATGAATAGCGTAACAAGGCTCAGCAAAAATGTATTTCATAATTTTGTTTTTATATTTTTATTCATAAAACATTAAATCCACATATAAACTCCTGCATAACTATGCACTACTTTGTTTTGATTTATCAAATTAAAACCCTTTCAACAATTTCACAAAGGGATATGAATACTTTGCTATTGTAAGAATTGTTTTGGTCTTTTTCTAAAGATTTATTGACAATGAAAGTACAAAATATCACCAACTTATGATTGAAAACTGAAATAAAATGATAAAACAAATATGAACAAAAAGAAACCACTGCTGCTCTGTTCCTGAGATCTCAAGTTAACTATAATGAAGCACAACTTCTCCTTCCCACCGGCAGAGAGCGCTCTGCAAAACCAACTCCTCAAAAGCGTGGACGATAAGCAGTAAAACGCTGGTGGCTCCAGTTGTTGAAAGAACAGCCAGAACATTCTTACATCTCGACCACGTTGTTTTTGTGTTGTTTTTTTTTATTCGTGTCGCACAGCAACAAGTTTCACTAGCTCTTTTGTCCCAAAACATCACCTGTTGTGTTTGTGCAGTTAGTTTTTAGTCAGCAGCTCCAGGATTCTGCCTGCTACTGCTCAGTGAGGGCGTTAAGGACGTACAGCACAGCAGTTAGGCCGAGCCATGCAGAACCTGAGAGGCCGTGCAGCACCAGGCAGTGTATACATGTGATCAGAACCCTGACTGGTTAAGCAATCCTCCAGGAAGTGGGAGGGAGCGTGGGGTAGGGAGACACCGCCCCGCTCTGCGCCAGCTGTGTCCTACTTACCCGTTGTGAGTGACCAGACACTGCCTGAGCCCCAGCTTTCTGAAGATGTCCACCACGATCTCCATCGGGGTGTGGTCGGTGACGGTGAAGGGGCTCATGTCCAGGATGGAGCGCAGCTTGAGGGGCCGGGGGCTGTCGGCTGGCAGGGTGGGTGCATGCTGGGTGAAGTACACCCTCGAGTTCAACATGATGCCCTCCTGCTTGCGGCGAGCGTTTTCTGTTGGGATGGGGGGAAGAAAATACATTTAGAGCTTTGTGCTTTGTCCCAGTTTGGTTATTCAGGGTTCCTGCAGGTTTTCATCTGGTCAAATTTAACTTTTAAAGACCGTTTTGAATGAAATCTAAAGACCGGGACCACAACAGAAAAGTATAAAAGAAACTCTCATATTGCAGTACTTATATATATTCTCAGTGTTTTTCCCTCAAAGTTGACAACAAATTGTTTTTCAATTTTGTTAAAACAAAAAACTTCAATAGGCAAGTCTGGTGCTTTACCCACTGTGTTTAAGATCCACTAATCCTCCAACTTCAGAGTTTTTGTTGCACCAAAAGCTGCTCTCAGATCAACCTAGCAGTAGAATCACCAACTGTTTTCTGTGCCAAACTTTCATTTGTTTCTCGCAGAGAATGCACATAGTAACGTATGGGTCAGCAAGTGAGCTAATGCCGAAGACGACAATAAATTTGAACTTGAACCGTAATAGATCCAAGCTGGCTAGCTAATATGATTATATTAGCAGCTGGTTAGCTGCTAATATACAGAAAGTCATGAAGATGTCTGATAGAAAATTCTCAAGACACCTGGATGTGAGGTGTTTAAGACCAACATACATTTGAAAAGAAGTAAATTTAGGACGTTTTGATGCGTTAATTTAAATACATCAATTTAAGCCTTTTTAAGGATGCACAAACACCCTGTTATTTTAATGTTTTCTTTAACTTCTGATCTTCCTTTGCAGTTTTACCTATAGCAATAGTGATGTCCCTGCGCAGAGCGAAGCCCACCAGTCTCTGCGACTCCTTGGACACGATCACTGGGAAACCATTATAACTGGTTTCGTTGATGACGCTCTGCAGCTCCTCGACCGTCAGGTCGTCCTGCGTCAGCACCGCCAGCGGCGGGTCGCTGCTCCGGGGCCTCATCACGTCTCTGGCCAGCGTGGTGTGCGTGAACTCCTCCTTGGCGTCCAGGAAGGGGTATCCGTTCAGGCGGATATGAGCCTCGTAGATTCCCTCGCGGCCAAACGCGTCGCCCACCCATTTGCTGGTCATGACAGCGGCCATGAGGGGGACGATGTACTCCAGGCCGCCAGTCAGTTCGAAGACGATGACCACCAGTGAGACAGTCATACGGGTCACGCCACCTAGGGGACAAAGGACACATTTGAAACACAGGGAGAACAGCCAAATCTCACCAGAATACGACCTTTACATACAAAGAGAACATAACTTTACCACTTTGACTTAAACTCTCATTAAGCAGTGACTTCATGGTGATAGGAAGCGATTCATTGGAACACATTTCATTCATAATTTCATAATTTATACTTTTTTCAGCCATTGTTTACGTCTGGTACGGCTTCTTCTGGTGCAAAATTATGATGCATATCAACGACGTGAAAGTCAGAGTCACTCTTGGGTTACCCACCCAAACACGCTGCGGCCCCCACCATGGCGTAGAGGCCCGGAGTGATGCAGTCGGCTCCGACCTCGCACCACTCTTTGAACAGGAACCAGTCGTGGTGGTAATACGCCAGCTGCTCCATGGCGATGCCGACAATTCGCCCCGCGATTGCTCCAATTGCCATGCTGGGGATGAACAAGCCTGATGGTACCTAAAGGACGAGACGCAGTGAGGGGTTCAGGTGACTTTACAGATAAGGCGGGAAAAACATCGACTTCCTGCAGGGAAAACATCCTGCAGCGATCACCTTCAGTCCAAATGTGAATATAGTCATGATGATTTTAAAGATGAGCGCCAGGCAGAGCTGCCACATGGCTGAGTAGACGCCTGGCTCCGCCGGCTGGTTGGGGTCGTCTGTGTACGCGGTGCTGCCGTTCATCTGGCTGCGGTACTGGCACAGCTGGGAGGATTCCAACGGGCCGCAGTCAGTGAACAGCTCTTTTATCAGCTCACTGGTGTTCTGGCGGGTGTAAGGGTTAGGGAAAGCAACCACCGCTGTTATGGCAGCCACCAGGATCACCTCCAACACCGGGTACTTCCCTAAAGAAAGACAACAGCGTTAGAGGAGAAAATATATAAAAACGCTTCACATAGCCTGAAGTCCGACCAAAACCTTCTGGGTTTAGAGAAAAACCCATGAATAAAAACCAGAGTTTATTCAGGCTTCGACTCAAATGTAAGACTTATTAAGATCCCTATGAATAAAATGTAAAACCTATAACTGCTTTGAGTCACAGAACACAAAGCAAAGACGTTGACTCCAACTTTTATCTGATAGAAAAGTCCCACGTGAAAAAACCTACATAGAATAGATTAAATAGTCCTATGACAAAACATAAGACCCCTTTATTTATAATAATATATTTAGGGCCAACTTACATTTTCTTTAACAACTTTAAGGGATTTTAAGGCCTTAATTTAAGACTATTAAAGGATGCACAGACGCCATGTAAACTCTGGTGTTTGTATCTAGAATCCAGATAAGCTTACCAAAGCGTGTGGACTTGCGTCTCCGGCACCAGGCGATGTTGGCTCGGATAAAGAAGGCGCCCCACAGTCCTCCGAACACCCCAAGGAGGATGAAGGGGATGAGCTCAAAGAGGTACCAGGGAGTGTGGTACTCCACGTAGAACAGCACCAGGCGGCTGTTACCGAAGGGGTTGATGGAGCGCAGCACGAAGGCCGCCACCAGAGCGGCAAAGAAGGAGCGCCACAGCGTCTTCAGAGGGAAGTAGTAGCTCACCTGCAGGAAGAGAGCCCAGTTTGGAGGGTTCAAGTTTGATGTTGTGATTCAAAAGTAGAAAAATGACACTAAAGAGCGAATCTACCTCTTCCAAGCTGAACAGAACTCCTCCAATCGGTGCTCCAAAAGCCACAGAGACCCCAGCAGCCGATGCGGCCGACAGAACCTGAGAGAGTTAAAAGTCTAGGTTTGTTTGCACCACAAATCTGGAACAAACTACCAGAAAACTGCAAACATGCTGAAACACTGAGCTCCTTTAAACCAAAGCGAAAACCTCACCATTTTGTCTTTGATTAGCAGTAAATGAAAAATGCTGAACATACTTGATGTATGTTTGCTTGATGGCGGCATTTGACCGACAAAATCTTATGCTTTGTTGCTTGTATCATAATTGGTTGCTGGATTAATAATGTCTATGTTGCAAAGCATTTTGAGCTTGTTGCTGAAATGTGTGATAGAAATAAACTTGACTTAAAACCCAGCAGCTCAAACACCAAACGCCTGCGCCCTCACCTCTCGCTTCTTGGCCTCGTTCTTGCTGTACTTTGGGAAGAGGTAGGAGAAGATGTTCCCGCAGCAGCAGGCCACGTGGACCAGGGGGCCCTCCTTCCCCAGACTGAGCCCCGACGCCACCGCCAGCACCAGAGTGATGGTCTTAATCATCAGGGTCCACTTACCCAAGTAGCCCCGGATGATGAACCCACTCAGGATTGTCTTGATCTGTGTGCAGAGAAGAGCAGAGTGGGAGAGGTGAAGCTAGGCTAAACACTTTGGTTTAACATTTCTCTGTTACTACTGTGGTAAACTTCATTAAAATACAAACTCAAAAGAAAAACAAACATGAATTAGTAAAAGAAAACTGTTATTTCAGGGTTTTCGGCAGGTTTCAGCAAGTCAAATGTAAGACTTGTTTTAATATCGTCTCCAATGAAATTTAAGACTCCATAAGACACTAAATATAAGAAATAGATGGACTTGCTGCTTTGTGCTTCTCACACTCCATACAGCTCTCTACAGCTTTGAGCCCTCTGGTCCCAAGTTTGGCGAAAACAAATGTCATCCAGTCACCTGGCGATAAATTTTCACCCATGACATACGACAAAAAGCTAGCTAGCCAACAAGGGTAAACTAGCAGCTTGTTACCAACAGCCGCAAATACCTCAAGTAACAGAACAGAGGTTTGTGTGAGACTCAAACTTTTGCCTGACAGAGAAATCCCTCAAGAAAAAAAAAACTAAACCTAGTGACAAACTTAAGATTCACATATTTAAGGCCAACTCACTTTTTGAAAAATTGTTTTAAAGCCTTATTTTAGACACACAAATTTATGACTTTTTAAGGACCCTGAATTAGCACCCACACAAAATAACCTAATGTGGGAAACCCTAAGAGATGTGCTCATACAAACCTCCCCAACTTGCTTCAACTTAAAAAGAAACAAATAGGTAAGTGTGTGAAACACAGCAGGGGGAATGTCTGAACTGTGTTTTCGTAAAGAGATTTACACTGTTCCCCTCACCTCTGGAATCCCTGAGCCGCAGGCATACGGAGCAAAAACCTTGACCAGACAGACGGCCAGGAAGGCGAAGGACAGAGCCCAGTAGATGTACATGAAGTAGTTCATGATGTAAGAGCCAGGGCCCTGCAGAGAAAGGGGTCATGACTTGAAAACTCTTTCACACAATTATAAAGAAAAAATAATCTCCACTGCTGGATTCAAATCAAGAACCGACTGGTAGTCGATGTTAACGTGAGAAGCGTTTTAAAAGTTCAAGATCCCAAAAATCTAAAGCAGGTAATTAATTTTGAAACTCCACTGTAATGACTGAATCTTCACATTTTGAAAGGTTTGTTATCATAGCAAAGTTGAACTAAGCAAACATGTACTGCTTATGGCAAGACTTTGAGCTGCTTCCATTCACTACTTGTAAAAATGGAATGCTATTTAAACGATATTGGCCCTTTAAGACACATAAATTATACATTTTAGGTATAAAAGAAGACTGGTCTATCAGTCTACCTGGGCCTGTCCCAATATTAGCTCGGCCCAGCTCTTCCACTGAGGACATTTGTCCCTCTCAGCGAAGGTGGTCTCATTGGACGTCCAGCAGCACTGCTCGTGGTTGAACCACATGGCGCTCAGACAAACACCTTCCTTCAGGTCATTCATCCAATCAGCAGCAATGTCAATCAGGCCAGCCAAAGCACCTGACGGAAGGACAGAAACAGGAAGGAGGAAGTAGGGAGAGAAGACAGAGGCAGGGAGGAGACAGAAAGCAGGACAAGGGGGAGAAAAAACAAAAAGAGGAATGATGTGAAAGTTAGCTTGACTGTTTTTAATCCGGCCACAAAAACAATCGGCGACTCAAAATCCTCCGTTTACAGCAGACTGTCTTTGGTTTAACATGATGTTGCATCAGATTCAGTGATTTTCTGACACTGTTCCATAGTTTTAACTGGTAAAGCCTCATGTATGATGAACACAACCACTAATCGTTTAAGAAATAAAGACACTTCACCAGCGGATCCAGTGTTTGTATGCAAACTACTGAATAATGTTCCACATTTGTCACATCGCAGCCACAAACTTCAATTTCACTGGGACTTTTGGTGGTTCGCCAACAAAAGTACAACGTAAATATACAATGAAAAGAAAACGACACATGGTTTTCAAAAGTCCTTAAGAAAATATTTCCCATTTCCCAAATTCAGCCAATTTCCTTCTGAAATCATGTAAATAAAGGAGTAATCTCATGAATCCAGGCGTTATGTGAAGAGAACAACAAAAGTCATCATAAAAACAAGGAAGCCAAGTTTTAAAAAGAAAAGAAGCAAAAAATCTCAGTTTCTAGATGTGCAAAGCTGGTAGACATACCATCATGAAAAATCATTGACTTGGAGGGGTGAATACAGATGAACGCCACATTTTCAGATTTTTATTTGCCAAACATTTGTTTTAAAACCATTTATCATTTTATTTCCACTTTAAAATGATGCCATTCTATAGTCTTTAAAATTCAATCTTGAGGAATAAACAACCTGCTGTGACAAAACGCAAGCCGTATTTTTGAAAGGGATTATATTAAAACGCTATCCAACACCAAATGGAAAAAAACCCACAAATAAAGCCAACACATTGTTATTTTTCAGCCGCTGGATTGTTTTCTAAAGCAAAGACTGGCTGCAAGGTTGCCCCATTCAATTGTTTGCAAACAATAAGTGGCTGGATTACTACGGCCGTGACGACTGGACTGTGTCTGGCGATGCTCTGCAGAACGGTGCGCTGGTGAGAAGTAAGATCAGAAGACAAGAGGGGGAGAAACAGCAGAGGGTGCCTCGGGCAGAGCATGTGAGAGTCACCAGCACAGGAGATACGGGCCGACCGATTCTTCGTTCGCCGAGTTCGTTACCTGATGCCAAGCCGGTGAGCGTCACCACCAGCCACCCGGACCAGGCGTCGTACAGGCTCTTGGTGAACTCCCATGCCGACTCTTTCTTCTTGCTGTTGATCTGTGCAGACACGATGAGGCAAATCGAAACTAATTAAAAGGCATAAAAAACTGGAAAAAAACACACACACTACAAACACAGACTAATATGAAAGTAGGTGAAAGGTTGGGAAACGACTCCGGTTAGAAGCAGCTCTGTAATCTGGTGCAGGTTTTCTGGCCTGATTTCCGCTGTTGATTTAATGAAGCGGTTTACTACAGCGCTTCCTGTATGCCTGGCACGACCGGGTCATAAAAACAAAGTATGCAAATATCATTTAAAGTCTTATCAGCGTCCAAACGTCCAGCACTGAAACATGAGTGGAGAGATTGCCAAGACAATGAGCCAATATTTGAGCAAGGTGTTGAAACAGAGAGGCAGGGGGAAGACGGCGTGTTCAAGAGTTTAGAGTGAAAAAAATGCTGATTTAAACTTGGATGAAAGCAGATAACAAAAAATACCCACATAAAATCTAAACAATGAAGTGAATGTGTTTGTTTTTTCAAAGTTTTAGTAGAATTTGAGACTTTTATTATGACACACAGTACGATTTTATGCATTTACGCAATACATTTGAAACGTTTTACAATGTTGCAGAAAAGCTGCATTTCCATTTTTTTTAACAGTTTGCCAATGTTTAAAACTTCATTTGACATTTTAACCCACAATTTTATGTCCTCATTTTGATCCGGCTTTTGTAAAGTGGAAATAAATCATCTCTCATGTTTCTCACTTTGTACAGAACTGGTTGGATCTTCTTGAATCTTCTCTGTCATTATGAAAACGTCTTTTTTTATTTATTTATTTTATCCCTTCTTCTCCGTGTCCTCACCTTCCTGTGTCTCTCGCGATCCTTGCACTTCTCGCGGACCCAGTCGATGGTGTGGAAGTCGTCGTACGTTCCCACTCCTGGAATGGGCTCCTCCAGAAAGTCCAACAGATGGGTGGTACTACTGGCTGCCCCGCCGCCATTAGACATGGCGTAGTTAGAGCCTGCAGTACAAAAAAAAAAAAAAGACAAAAAAAAACAAAACAGAGGGAGTAAGAGTTTGTTCTAATCATCAAGACAGTTTCTGTTCAATTCAGTGGGAAACGCGAACACTTTAATTGAAAAGTGAGTTTGAGCAATTACAATTTTTTGGGTCAACGATAAAAATCCTACATTAAACGTCCAACCCTTCAGAATTCAATCATTTCGGTTTTATGTCTTCACAAAGCAGAGAATCAGACACAACTTTCACAAATCCTGACTGAAAAGCCATCTTGTGGCATTTGAGACTGTAAGTCCGCCCAGTTCTGAAGACACCAAGCATTCATGAGCCATACAAAGACATTGTTGTGTGTTTTACTGAAGGGAGACAACAAAGGCAAAGTGAGGCATGTAGCAGGGATTCGACTCGCTTCTCCTGCTTTCAGCGATATCAGCCCGGTTCTCATAAATATGGGTGTCCAAGTTCTGAGCCGTGACTTTTAAAAACAGAACCCACAGCCGGGCCGCACTAAACAAAACACACACGCATCCTGGCTCAATCACACTGAGATTAACAGTGCTATTTATAGGATGTCCGCCCATTCTTAAAAGGTCTTAAATCTGTGCATCTAAAATTAAGGCCTGAAATTTATGAGGGGGGGGGGGGAAAATAATAAGGCGGCTTTAAATAAAATCAATCATATCTTAAATTTTGACTTGAGACCATTTGATCTCATATATTCTATGTAGTTAATTTTTCTGGTGACATTTTTCTATCAGACAAATATTTGAGTCACATCTTCACTGCGTTCTGTGAGTCAACTAGCTGTTAGCGGTAGCTAACTAACGAGTTAGCAAGCTTTCTGCGTCAATCTGGTACAAGTGTAAATGTACACTTACAGTTGGCTGGTTGATATTGACTCACCCACAAGATTAGGTGCATTATGTACAGAAAGGCTTGGTACTACTAATATATAGAGTATGATTTTCTTTTGTACATTTCTGTTGTGATACAGGTCTTAAATATCATTCATAATTGTCTTTAAAAGCCTTAAATCTGAGTTGTTAGTGAAACTTGCAGAAATCCTGATTTACAGATGACTTAAAAATCAGAACAGATCAACCCAAATCAGTGCACAACTGAAATGGTAGGAATAAAATGAATGATTTCTTTATACAAATAAAACGTCTTTACACAAAATAAAATCCAATGCAATCAATTACCCTTAGAAGTCACTCAATTAGCAAACTGAGCCGAGCTGAGTGTAATTTAATCTCAGCGTGAAGGCAGCTGTGCTATGAAAACCTCAAAGTGAACAAACGTGAAGATCTCTCAACAGGACAACTATGAGTCGACTTTGCAAATCTTAAGCGGAAGACAAGCATTGCTACAGAAGCTGATAGAAAAAAAAACTGCAGTGGAATGGTTTAGATCAAAGCAGATTTGTGTGCTGGAGTGGCCCAGTCGAAGTCCAGACCCAAATCTGAGTGAGCTTGAACCGTTTTCCTAAGAAAAAGAATCTCAAGATGTGCAGCAAACCCCAATGAGACGTTGGGCGACTAATTTTTTTCAAGTGTGTAAACCATGTATCTCTGTCTTTTTGCTTCACAGTTACGCTTTACTTTGTGCTGCTTTATCTCATCAAACCCCATTGAAAAAAACATAAGTCATTGTGGCTATATTGTGAGAAAGGGCAAAGAAGTAGAAGGGGTATTCCTTTTATTAGGCATTCCTGCAGTTTTATCAGGGTAATTACCATCAGAGATATGTTTGTTCATAGCTGTTAATCCCCCCCAATCTGTACTAAACTTAAAAACAAACATAAGCGATTAGAACAAGAGTCATAAAAGTGGCCATAAAGCAACATCAGAGCAGCATGATTCATGGTAATAGGCTGATATCGACACACCACCAACAATGCTCGACTACTGGCAGGAAATTCTTCCGCTTCAATATCATCCCTGGTTTGTATCTCGAGACCAGAAATGAACAGTTATTGGAGAGAAAATGCATGGAAGTGTGAGCTGCATTTGTGTTTTAAAAAAAGAGGAGAAAACCAAGAGTGAAATTGGGATTTTCTGAATTTTGACTTTAAAAATATGAACATGAAATTGGATTGTGTGTTATTTTCTAAAAATTGGGACCAGATAAGGAAGAGTATCATTTCTGAGGACTTGGTCATTGTAGTTTCACAGTGAAATCAGGTCAACTTTGTGATTAACGCAAACATTTTCACCAGAGTTTGAAATGGGCTCACACGGATGGGAGAGGGAAGGAGAGCGGAGACGATTAGCATCATATTGTTGACACGAAGGTGGAATTATATGGAGTTTAGACTGTATTCTAGGAATCTGTACCTGTAAATAAACCTTCTGCACCAAAACAAGCAAGAAAGTGGTGTGATATTCTCAGTTCATCAGCAGATATTAGCTAGTGCTACTACACAGTGATGATCAGATTTCCATTGAATCATCAGATTCAATGTACAGGAGAGTGTTTACAGGAGTGACTCTAAATATCACAAGTTTAAAAAAAAAGAAAGAAGAGAGACACCATCTGCAGCTGTTAACAATTTAAAGTTATTCATCTAAACAAAACACAATGAACATTAGCTCTCAGACTTCATAACAGAACGAAATTATAATCCGTGTTGTAACCCAGAAGTCTATCAGTGTTTGTGCGTTTAAGGAGAATATTCACAAGTTTGTTGATATAACATTATGTTGTTGTTTTACTTGTTAAAGTGATCTGATGGGTATCACTGATTTCCACAAATTACATATGAATAAGGATTAAACATAATAGTTTATGATTTTAATAAAAGGACAACCTGTTTTATTAATTTTCTGAAAAGTAAAAACAACGAGAAACAATAAAATAAATAGCACTGAACATTTTACAGTGTTTGTCAGCAATCCTATTGAAACTACTGCAATAACAACTCATGTTCATGTCCACTCTATTGAATCTTCACAAATTTCTGTCTATCCTGCAGTACGTGAGTATCACTACATAAAAAGACAAGAATGAACTGATTTCCATTGGATTCTGTATCATTAGACTGTAACTGTGACACCTTGAAATGATATCAGTGTAAAACTCCTCATTCTTCTTCACTTTTGCTGCATCAGGATGGCAAATTATCTACACAATAAAAAACACAAGCAGTTTGGTGATTTAATATAACAATTTGACACGACAAACTGGGTCGTTTAACGGCCGTGAGCTAAAAACAGTTTTACGGTTTAAAAAACCGTTTTAAAGCAAAAATGACCTTTTCTAATCAAATAAAGGCCATCAAAGTGTTCAGATGAATCAGACGAGCTGCTCCTGATGACACTGCACTAATATAAGGCTGAACGAGGAAAGCAGTGGCGACGACATGGAAACCAGAAATTGAAGGGGGCCGCATTCGCATGTCATATGCTTTTCTACGCTCCAGCAAACATCTGGACAAAAGACACACACACACAGAAGTAAGGTTTCAGTTTCTTCCCCATGTGCAGCAGCAGAGTGACGCTGCGGATTCTGCCCAACGACTAATACGCTGCGTCAGTGAACACAGAGCCTCGCTGACTGTCAAAGTCATTTGTCGAAATGACTTAGTGAATGTTGCATGCTAACTGGATTACTAACGCCTAATGATCGTTTATAATGTTTCTGTAGCTAAATTGTGGAGGCCGCTCCTCGTCTTGTTTACTCCACCGTCGTGGAGGAAATCAGCTCAGGGAGGTTTTGCAGGCAGCTGGTTAAGACGCTCTGCATCAGCAGGACTGAAGCAAAGCTAGCCCGCTCAGCCGCCATGTGATCATGGACTGACCCCGACGACCCCACTGAGCCCCAACGAGCCCCCGCTGCCGACCGGCGCCGGCTCTACAGAGGAGGACGGGACAATCGCTGGAGGTTCTGTCTCCATCTCAAAGATACTAAAATCTACTTTATCTTTAGCCAGATCTTTAATAAATCAGGCTTTTCTGAATGACGGATATTACCAGTTTGCTTTCAAACCCATCACATCAGATTGTAACAGATAAAATACATTGGGTAAATTAAGTATCGAATACATCACAATTTTTTTATAGTTACCATATTTCTGAAGGCGCAATTGAGAAATTAAATTATGTGTAATAATGTGAAAAGTACTGAACACAAGCAGAAAGGAAGGTGGAGAAAAGGCCTGGAAAAGGCCAAGAAACCAACTGAAATCTATCAGGAATCAGAATTAATCCGTGCAAATAAATCACCAGCTGGTTCAGTCCAAACTGCTGGTCTAAACAACGATATGTAATTTCTACGGTGTCACATCAGAAAGCAAAAACTCTCGCGACCTTATTGTTGCAAAACAATTACTCATTTTACCCGCTATGAGAACATAAATATCCCTGACAAGTGTAGTAATTTTTAAATCAATACAAGAATAAATGATTTAAGCCAGCAAGTTTGATGCAATTAGTGACTGGGAAAAAAAAAAGAAGTAATAAGATTTTGAATATTTGACCTGCTGCTCTCTGATTGGAGACGGTAAAGGGAACAGCGATTTTGATCTTTGGCTGATTGATTGGTACCTGTCCATCCTTAACTGTCTTTCCCTGTGGATTTACCACATGGAGACGAGATGAAACAGATCTGAGAGGGTTTTTTGTAATCAAGAAATATTACTGAGCATGAATTCAAGGAACTACATTTGGTGTTTACCAATGATGTACTGTCCACAAATCAAGAAAAGGCTAAAAGCTTACGGGCCAACAACCCTAAAATGACTAACTGACTTCAGTTCTGTTTGACAAAAACACTGCTGAAAATTGATTTATTTGCACTCTGGTGATTTCACTACAAGGGCAGAAGGAAATACACAATTTATCTAAGTGAATGGAGAAATAAAACGAGATTTGTTATTTTGTCCTTAACTCTAGGAGTGTTTTTTGTCTTTGCTCGCTCACTGTGATAATCTAACAGGGCTTAGAAGAACAAAATCTCCCTAAAGGCCACACAAGGTATAAAGACCAAGATAAAACTACAGGACTGAAAATGTCACAATACCAGACAGAAAACCGACAACCTGATCCAGCAGAACCAGTTCCACGCACTGAAACCAGCCAACAGGTGTTCCCTATGTACTGCATATCTTCATATGCAAACATTAAATCAACGTATTGAGGTTCAACATGTCCTTCTTTTGGTTAAGAAGATAAAGACGTGCAGACAGACTGAAGCTCTGGTGTGAAATCAGCTCCTCCTTTAACTCGTCGTTTTATGCACACATACGCACACCCACATACACACACACAGCTGGTCAATGATCAACAGAGTCCTGAACGTCGACAGGAGCTGTATTCTTAAAAACAACCTTCGGTTTTGACGCCCTAACGTTTGCGGCTGCTGAACCTGCCCTGTCCGCCTCCCCGTACGGATCCACGCATTACCTGGGAGGAAGGCGGTGGATGTCGGCCTCTGTTGTGGTAGAGGCGTGAGGAAACGAGGGAATCGGAGAAGACGTGGCGTACCTCTTCTAGGGATCTCCTGGAGGGGAATGGTGTCCCCTCCCCCGTCGTAGGGCAGATAGGGGTCGGCCGCCGCGTCCTCCTCCTCCATAATGACACTCAGAAAGAAGCTAGGCTAAAGCCGAGCTGGGCTTCACTGGGACTCCTCTCGCTGCTGCTGCTGCTGCTGCCATGTTTACCAAGGGAAGACAAGCAGGGCTGTGTGATGCCGAGAGCGCATGTGTGTGTGTGTGTGAGCGATAGAGAGGGAAGAGGAATGTGTGTGGCGACGCACAGCCCCGTCTCTCCCTCCCTTTTCTTTCTATCTCGCTCTCCACTGCAGCAGCTGACTGTGAGGGCTGATGATGTCATCTCTCTCACACACACACACACACACGCACACACACGCACACACACACACACACACACACACACGCACACACACGCACACAGAAAGCCGATCACGCAGAGCAGGTTTGGTTGCTATGGGAGGAATGAGAGTCCTGAGGCTGAACGGGAGAGACCAAGGTCTCGGGTCACAGGGGGGGTTCAGATACGCTGACGGCATTTAAAACGGACCGGCTCATTCCGAGCGCTGAGCCAAAAGACAGTTTACCCTCATTCAATGACGTGAATAATCATTTAATGATTCAACTATTATTAGTAGTAATAATTAACCTCCTGCCAGTAAGAAAAAAATAAACCACTGAGTGAAGAAAAAAAAGTAGATTGATAAAAACTAGTTCACCGTATTACATAAGAATAACTTGATCTTACTTTTGATATAAAATGATATATATTTTGACATTACTTCTTGTTAAATAATTTGCTTAAACATGTATTACAAATCAATACACAGTGAATTGTGCCTCAATTCATGGAGTAAAAGTAAAGTTAGTTAAATGAGGACTTAAAACAAAGTCAAAATTTCATAATTGATTTAAAAGGAAATATAAGGAGGTAATTTTCGTAAGATATAGAAGTATGGGAGAGAGATAGCACAAATGTGTGCATGTAAATTGAGGCTTGCTCATGTGTATGGATGTATATTAGACAGATGTAAACCCAGATAAAATAGAAACTTAATTCAACTATGTTTATTTTTAGATTTGATTTATTAATGAGGCTCCATCTGAAAGTATTATATGAGTTTATGAGGTAGGAGTTCATAAGTTTCTTACTTCTTATCACTCCTTTTCGAGATTACTACAGTAAATAAATAAAAATGATTAAAGGCAGGATTTTTTTTTAAAGCATGACGGTGATTAGATGGTGGGATGAGGCGTCAGGAATGTTTGAA
Organism: Poeciliopsis turneri; assembly: GCA_922788865.1. Taxonomy (NCBI): domain Eukaryota; kingdom Metazoa; phylum Chordata; class Actinopteri; order Cyprinodontiformes; family Poeciliidae; genus Poeciliopsis; species Poeciliopsis turneri. The sequence goes on from CAKLNU010000662.1 coordinate 684,847, forward strand.
TATTACAAATGTCACGGTACAGATTACTATCACTTCTATATTTATCAGAACTTGAGAGAACCGCCTCACGATACTGCACTTTGAGCTTCTCCTCTATGTCTTAATCCTGAAAATATTTTCATATGCTCATCTGAAAATGCAACCAGAAATGAGTCAACGACAAAAAAATACCTGACATTAAGCTGCGTGATGCTGTTCAAAATGTATCTAAGACATTAGGCATGAAGGTCGAACGATATCAATTAACTACGTTAATTTTTTTTTAGCTTTTCTTAGAAAAAATACATTTTCAAAATCCAATCGAGTCACATTGTTAGATTCAGGACTGGAGAAATTGATTTTCTAGAAAAGAGACAACTTTATGCAAATCAGTCTTGCAGCCATTAAACATGACCTTAAATCCCCTTTTCAAAACTACTTTTGTATTTGATATTAAAATCTTTACAATTGTAAAAAAACAAACCCAAAATGGATCTGTAAAGGAACACATTTTTGTTTCTTTCTCTTGTAAAATAACGTAACAAAAAATAAAAAAAGGTTTTGTGCAAAGACGATACAGGAATTATCAGGTGGTGGTCATTTCATCAATTTTACCAGTTTTTGTAGTTTTCATATGAAAATATCAGGCAAAGGAGTCACTTGTCTTGAGGTTGCTAAGGCGACTAATGATTTTTCGTCACTGTACCTGGTGGTTTCCTTTGCACTTGGCTTGGAAGCAGCAGCTTGACCAAAGAGAAACAATCCATAAAACTCTCACTCACTCATAAAACGCTCTGCTTCTTGAGCTAATCTCAAGGCTAATGAAGTTTGGAAATCTGTAGCTATTGACTGCAGACAACTGGTGACCTCTGATTCAGTTGTAATCTGCACTTCCACTGTGATAGAACACCCCCAACCAATAACCATAAGGACATTTCACATCAAACTTTGCTGCACAGATGGCATCTGATCACTGAGCCCCTGAGAGCGACCCACTCTTTGACAGATGTTTGCAGCAGCAGCCTGCATGCTGAACTGAGGCCATGAAAGGCTTAGAAACACCTGGATTGAATCATTTGAGTTGGTCATTCAGAAAATAAAGTGTGTTTTTTTTTTGTGATCACTGATCATGATCCATTTCTTAGAACCACCTAAACGAGATGTTCTAATAAAAATGCAATGGAACATAAAAAGCAAGTAAATGTGGGATTTGGTGAATTTTATGAATATTAACACAATATATAGAAAGAAATTAATGTGAAATTTGCTACTATTGTACATTAGTATGAAACAAGTTTGTTTATAGCTATACAACTGATAAATGGGAGCCTGAATTAAAGTGGCAGTGCAGTCTGACAGAAATCAAATGATTCTAAAGAGCTGAATGCAGATTTTCACTTTGGCATCAGCATGATCATGAACAAAAACACCTTGGGATCATGGGGTGCAGAACACAGATAGCGTGGTCTGTTTCTCACCAGCACAAAACTATTATGAAACAAAAATTAATGCGCTGTTGCAACAATTTTACTTGGAATACCCGCAAACTGCTTACAATCAAATAAACGCTTTACGAAACCACAGAAGAGATCTACAAAAGCTTTTGTAGGTGTTCGCCAAGTCAGAATGACAACAATAAAGCAGCATGTAAATTACTATTATTATTGGAGTCTGCCGTTTTCTGCCTTAAGTTTGGTTTGTTGCTACACATTGTAAATGTATCTCAACACATAGAATAGATTTAAAATCCAACATAGTTCACAGCCACTATATTTCAGAGGTGTTGGGGCAACTCAACTTAATAGCCTGTTACTGCATAAAACAAAGCAATCCTTTGCAATTCCCTAGACTTAAAGTGTGATCTTAGCTTACTGAGAGGTAAACCTAGACAATAAATATCAGCTCGTCATAATTTGGACCTCCATGGTTCTTACCTTCAGGTACCACATTGTTGGCGGCCGCTAAATCAGGTGATTTCAACCAGAGCTTTTCCCCTCCTTCCTCAAGGAATATTAGTGAGATCATCAAATCAAACCTACAACGTCTCCCATAAAACCAGCTTCAGCTCGATGAGAACGTTTGATCTGTTTTGTTCTCTTGCTTCTCGCTGAGCCAACGAAGCTCTTGGGTGCTGAACTCCATGTGATGGATGACGGAGCGCAGGGCAGCGCTGGACCTGAGGAGGACTTCGCAAAGTTTTCTGTGGACACGCCCCTCGCAAATAGCACGAGGAGGTAGAGAAGTGGCCGCAAACCGACGCAAAAGAAGCGCTTTAATCCAGACTGACACACGCTCTTGCACCGGCTGGCTGTCGAACAGGTTTAAAGGAATGAAGTTACTCATCTGTGATTGAAATCCTAACGAGCCCGACACATGGATCCAACCCATGCCACTAATTGACGTACATTAGCGCATGTTTCAGTATAGCAAATTATAAAGAAGATCAATAAAGAAGCCAAGCTTCTGTCTTTACATTTATAATTCTTATTGATCTGAACAACATTAATATTCCTAGTTCAGTGATGTTAACAGCATAAAGGTTCACATTAAAGAAAGATATTATTTTTTCACTATTTAGAGTGGATATACTTTGTGAAGCAACTGGCATATTCAGGGCCTCAACACAAGAATGTTAAAAGCCTTTACGCAATGCTGTAGAAACTCCATTCAGAGGCTAAAAGGATGAACAATACTAATATATTTAAGAGGTTAATGCAATACAACACAATATGTTAAAAAAGGTTATCAAATGCAAGAAAATGTAATACAAAAATATCAGACGGCCGAATCCAGCGCTAAGAAATTAATATAAGTTAATGGATGCTATAAAGGGTTAAGTGGTGTTACCACAATCTTAAAAAGATCAACACTCCACAAAGATGCCAACATGCAAAACGTGATGCAAAGATATTAAATGTAATGTAATAAAGATGTAAAAAGTTTACATGATCCTATAAGATGGTCCTACAAACTGACACTGCTTAGTCTTAAAGATTTTAAGACACTTAAATGTTGCAAACATGTCAATATGAAAACCATACAAAAGCTTTTTATGCTATGAGTCCAACCTTGCAGAATGACACTGCAAAAATGTTGGCATCTTGCTTCACTATACAAGACATGCTTTCCGACGCCATTAAAGACAAAGGAGCATCTCTGTCATTTATTGCTGCATTGTTTTGCATCAGCCCAAACTTGCTCAACAGGTGTTTAAGTATTTTAGCCTTAAGATGCAAAGACTCGACGTTAGCTCAGTTTACCCCTTGAATGTCAGTCCAACAAGTTTTCAGAGTGCAGTTTCATTTCAATGCAGAGCTTCTAACATATCTAGAAGAACCAACAAATACAGCAAAGCAACATAGGGAGATAGTTTCATTGTGTTGTGAAAGAAAAACAAAAGTGAAATTGATTGTGAGAATGTCAAAATTAAATTTCTGCCAAACCCGTTTTCTGGCATACTGGGAGTAATATTGTTCACGTTAGTAAGGTAAAATGGACTTTCTTCATCAACATCAGTTTATGTGACTAATTTTAGTAACAAATTTTCACAGCTACACTTCGTGATTGCATTTTGGTTTCACGCAACAAACATAGCTTAATTTATGAGTTTTTGGGTCACGGTGGAACAACAAAAGCCAACAGGTTCAGATCGGTGAGTTGGGGATCACTATATTTCCAATAAATAAAGTAAGACTGTAAATAAATACACCGTATTTATTTTTACAACTGCAGCGTATAAGAAGCTGACGTCAAAAAATAGCCAACCTTAACACTGATAAAAAAGGCATGACCTCAAGGCTGGGCGGGCAGACGACTGAGTTTAGCTTTTTCTGTTTCACAAAGACGTCTGAACAACCCCATAAACCAAAGTACAATCCCCATAAAACATCCTGATGATGAAATCTACTGCTATATTCACTCTACAGGATCAGATTTGTTAGCTCATTTTGTTACTGTGATCTTTACCTTAGAGAGGAATCTTGTTTGGTTTAAGGAGAAGCCAATTTAAGTTGTAAAGACGTTCAAATAAAAAGCACACCTTTTGTACTTGCTGCACCAAATTGAGCTCCTGTGGCAACATGACAAATAAAACAGGGATGATTTGAACATTTTGAAACATGGAGGCAGGCAGAGGGAGGTTTACGCCCAGCACTAGGAATTCAATTTATGTAAGCAATATTAAAACTACTTAAGCAGGTAAGACTAGTTGTAATGTCACCGTGCAGACAGCACGAAACTGGGACTCTGAAGCGCTAAAGTCAGAGCAGAAGATCCGGATCCAAACAAACAGAACCACAAAAGAACTGAAATATTTAATTCCACAAAAATAGATGATTCACGTCTTTCACGCTCCAATTAGATCCTGACATCAACCTAGAACATCCTACCTAAATAATGTCACTTTAAGGTGTTGTATAAGTCAACACAAACAAGCAATTACACTGTTGCCATATTTCCACCTATATAAAGCTATGCTTATGTTGAAAACATTGATAATTACATAACATGCATTAGAATGATAATTTCATGTCCAGAGTGACATTCAGCTATAGAACTGCTTCACCGAAACAGGAGATGGAGAGAGGAGCAGATCTTATTTGAAGACTAGTGATGTGGAATTTATGAAGGGAAAAAGTTGGTAAAAGTCTTACAGTAAGTGTCAAAATGACACAGCAATAGTTTTATCGAACAAAAGGTTATAAATCCTTTGCATGTGACCGAGAAGTAGCGTAAAAAACCCTGAATCTGTTCTACCCATGACTTAAAGGGATTTTTTTACTGCTATTGATGACCCTGGGATACTTCTAATCTGCTCTAACCTCCAAGTCTAATGAATTTACAATCAGCGTTAGATTATACTAATAACAAAACTGGTCAAACCTGTTTTACCTACTTTACGCCAATGACCGGTTCTATAAAACAACTCATGATTTACCAACGCCGTATATAATTTGAAATGTGGATGACTTGAAGACTTTGTTAAAATGTTGTCAATACAATAAATTTTATAAACAACTTTATTTTCAAATTTTACAAACTGTTTCAAAGTTTCACTAGTGATGTCTTTAAGTAGGGCATCAATAGGGTGAAGATACCAAAACCGTTTTATTATCATCCTGTTTCTGTTTACCAAATCTCAAGATTTCACCAATCACAAATCTTAGATTGTTACTCTATCCACCAACTTTTCTGGTCTAAATAATAGCGGACAGCAAAAGCCCCTTCTTCACCTGCATGTCTTTAACCGGTTCTTCTCCAGTCAGTCCCAGCCATAACTGTCTCCATTTGTAGATCCTGCACACTTCTTGCTCATTTCTGGAGCCACCTTAGGGGTGGTACAAACTGGCTAATCAAGCGATTTGATTGGCATATGACTGCATTCATTGATTGGCCCATGGATTTACGTCGTTGGATTAGCAGTGCCGATACTTGTTGAAGAGCGCATCAGTGTCATCTGGACATGACAGCCATCAACAAAGAAATACACCAAGAGTTTCCGGAAAGACTGGTCATCCAAGCTTACACACGCAAAACAACATCATCGGAACATCGACCAAAGCTCCTGTGGACTCCCGGTCTTGACCACATCCACACCCACATATTGAGGAACACAGTGTCAATGATGACACACCTATCAAACATTAACCAGCAAGAGTGAAGGCTAAACTTCTAAAGTAAAGTTTAGCCTTGGTTGAGTAAAAATCAACCAAAACGCGGCACCAAGGATTGTGGATCGGCAGCCTTGGACTCGTATGCAGTTCAAGATTGACCTCAACGAAAGTACAACCATTTGCAAGGGTTTCTAGATGATAATGACAGAAGGATTGTGATGCTGTTTGGAAGGATATGCAGAAGGTTTTCTAAGGATCTGGATGACGAAGACAGAAGGCAGGTGATCACGTACATACGGATGTCGTGTAACATCTTGATTTCAGCAATGAGGCGATTCACAACCAGAAGAGTGAACTGAAGACGTCCATTTAGGTTACACTCACAAGAAGGCAAAAGCAGAATGCCATTGATGGCTCAAAGTTTGATCAAAACATGGTTCGTCAAGGTTGAGATGACGAAAGGGGGAAGCTTAGAGTTTCCAGACAAATTTCAATCAAATTCTTTGGGGGAGGAGTTTGGGGGTATCTTCCCTACCTGGGGAGGCAGCATCCCCATCGAGCAGGTTGTCATCTTCGGTGGTGTGGAAGTCCATGATGATGCCGGCTCCATCCAGCAGCTCCTCGTCACTGCTGGCGCTGGCGATGCTGTTGTAGCTGTTCCTGCAGTAGCCTCTGTGGTAGAGCTGCTCCGACTCCATTTAGCAACGCGCCGTTACCCTGAATGATACAGGAGGGAGTGAGGAGGGGAGTGGTGAAGGTACAGACAGGCTGTGCTGTGAGGAGTCTACATCGCAGAGTCTATGGAGGTGGTGTGGGTCTAAACTGCTATACACCGACAAGTAGGGGAGGGATGTTAGCATGCACACTGTCGTCTGAAGCGGATAAATGCCGAAGTTGGATGAGCACAGAGCACAAAGTGAAGCATTCGCGCACACATGTAGAGTCCTGGAAATCTCAACTTTATCCTGAGCTAGAGTGACTTACAAAAGTATTCATAAAACTTAGCGCATTTTGTAAAGTTACATCGAAATATTGGGTCTTTATTGATTTGACCATGAATATGGCTTTCAACATTTTCTTACAAATAAACATCTGCCTGTGATCTCTATCTAAACTGAAAAATTATTATTTGAAATGCAATTATGGTGAGCGTGTGACCCATGTACAGAGGCCTCAGTCCTCCATCAAGTCTCGGCACATTGACCTTTGCCACATTTCTTCTCCACGAGAGACAAAAAAATCCTTTAAAAAAACAGCAAAAATTAATAATCTGTAGTATAACTTGTTTTGCAAGTTTTTTTGGTTTTAAAAGGTGAAATGTTTGGGGTTTTTTTTAGTTTGGTTAATTTAGTAGTTTGGGCAATAATGCACTAAACTTTTCATATATATTTAAGAACAATACTTTATGTGCAGCTGAAACAAGTTTGTATTGTTTAAATGGTATTTTGTAGTGCATTTTAATAAAATAAGTTTGGAATATTGAAGGTGTATTGTGACCTTATAGTGTCAGTCATTAAAACGGTATTGTCAGGGTTTTTCTCAGTATTGGTGATTTTCCAATTGGTGCACCCCTAGTTAGCTCTCAATGACGAGCTAAAGCTCGCTTTAGTTTCTTCCAGGATGAAGCGAATGGTGCATGTAGATGGACCTAAGGTCGGTGTGAGGCCTTTTTCTACATACGAGACAGAATTTTACCTTTCCTCTACATTTTAAGCACTCATCTTCTGCCTTGTTGCGTTCAGACCTACAGATATTATTGCACCTTCATGTATAAACAGCTAAATTTCTACATCAAAATACGCACCAACCTTACACACCTAGGTAAAAAAAAGCCTCGGTATTAAAAAAGATGAATTTCTCAGATGTTTAGGAGAGTTGATTGCTGATAAAAGTGCTGCTCCTGAATCCAGGATTAACCACCACTTTCTTTCAAACATCTCCACCTTGTGGACAAGATGGGAACTACAGGACTCAGACAGAGGTGACCTAAAACGATCCTCTGCCTGCAGAGAGTCGTTTTAGTGCAATGTCACCTGAGAACCAGAGATAAGCTGAAGATATTAAAGGAAATATTAGTTTGGAGACACAGGGAGTCAGAGCAATAATGGAAAAGGAGAGAGTTCAACAGGCCAATGTAAACAAATTCATTGTCTAAGAGTATGTTTTTTGTGTGGGTGCGCTTTAGACTTTAAAATGATAAATCAGCTTAAGGCCAATGAAGATATAGAAGTGCACACATATAGTCTTGGTTTCTGAGGGAAATGTACTTCTACAGGACTGAAAAAAGTGCTAAAACAGCAAACTGCTCTTTTTTCAGATCACGTGTCTGTTTCCTGTGGGTCTGACCGTCGCAAGCAGAAGTCGGTGAAAATGTAGGACATCCTTAGTCAGCTCAAATTCATCTTTTTTTCCACTTACATGTCGCAGTACAAGACATACCTACTGTTTAAGCCTTTTGCGAAGACATGCAGCTAATATTCCCAACTGTCTTTAAATTAAACCAGTTCAGAGGCTCCTCTGAAAAACTTCTCCCTTTTTAGATACCTTTTTATTTAATCATTCATCTACAGAAATGCATAATTATGAGCGTAATTACAGGCCAGGCAGCTCTTATTAAAGTAGTGGAGAGATTATCAAGCCTTTATGACACATGTGGTTACCACATACTGTAAGGTAATGACTTCTAATCATCGACAGTGAAAGCATATATCTCCAAATTGATGGATACCTGCCCAAAATACTCTATGGAAGATGGCTCTAGTACCACATTTCCATTTTTTTCAGCATAAAAACATATAAATTAGCAAAAGTGCAAAAACAATGAAGAGGCTAAATTATCAGCAGCCGTCACAATCAATGTGTCTGAGATCAGGACCACCTGATTTTCCTTGGAGTGACTATGATTGGTCAAACTGGCCTGAAAAATCTTTTTTTTAAGGTAGTGGCTCAAAATTTAGAACCTGCACTATTTTTTGAGGCATCACAGTGTTTATTATTGCAGGAATACTAAAAAAAAAAGTAAAAACAAACAAATTGGTATTGTCCCCCCCCAAAAAATGTCTTCCTGCCAGAAAAAAATGGGTAGGAATCACCTGAATAAGGCAAGTAAAACAGGAAAGAAAGCCTTTTCAGAGCCAACATTCAAATCGATTCGCCATGAGTCGGAAACTCCTCCTGAGCTTTATCAAATCAAGAGAGGCCAGGAAATTCAATTCAGCTCCATCGGAGAGCCAACCCTGAAGCCACGGTTCTTCTGGGTTAGCCCATGTGACCGTTTTATTACCTCACATTAAATGAGGAAAGGTCATTCTCTCTGCTGAGTAGTTTTAAATACTATTCTGCTATCCTGACTCACACTCCAAAGTGTGGCATCCAACTGCACCAACACCCATTCCTTCTCCCAAACATTTGACTAATACTTAATAGAAATTATTGTCCACACAGAAAACTCTGCTCCAATTCACAATAAGAACAGTGCCGTTTGTCTTTTGATGACGCGTTTGTGGGTTTGCTAATAGTCGCGTTCTCAGCTGTTTGTGCTTCACGGCACAAACAGCTTCTTTGTCTGAGACTCAATCGAATTGGCATTTAAAGCTGGTCCACACTTTTAACACACCAGGGGCGCTGATTCATGCGACATTATTAGCCGTGGGAAACCAAAAGGTGCACATTTTCTTTTCAATTCCACAACTTTATTATAAAATTGCTACTTTGTTTCTTGATGAATGCTTGACCTTTCATGGTTAAGATTGTAAAAGCTTCTGGTTGCTGCTTCGCCTGATATTTTGTAGCTAAAATCAAAGATAAATACGTCAGAAGAACTGCAGAGCGTTGAAAACGTAGAAAGAAGTACTCGGGCGGATAGACTACAATTTAGGGTTTTGGGACGTGGGTGAGAAGAAAAAAACTTTTTTTTTTTAAATAAAAATAAATCGGACGATAATGGCACAACAATCAGCAGCAAAGGAACAAACTAGTGAGCAGTGAACGAGCTTATCTCTCTCCAGCCGGTCGCCATGGAGGTGCTGCCCAGACGATTGTTGCCGAGACGTGACTCAGCGTTTACTCCAACCGACAGCCTCACGCCTCCTCCACACAGAGGGTCGATACTTCGACGCAACATCAGCTCCGACGCATGCAGAAAAGAGCTTTTACTCATATTAAACCGCACGTCTGTCATTACTCCACAAGAAAGACCCAGCATTTATTGCTGCACACTGCTGGGAAGCTGGCTAAGAGAAGTTTGGTGCACTTTTCTTTCCCCTAAAATAATGAAATTCTGCACAATAAGAAAATAGCAATATTGTAGTATCATAATCAATAGTTCAGCAGCAGCAGAAGTAGCTTTTGTTTTCTCTTTTCAGATTTTTTTTATTGCTTGGCAATATAATCGCATTCCAAGATTTTAACAATTTTATTAAATACTTTATATGAACCATGGGTTTTGTTACCATATTAGAATCTATAAAAGACAAAAAATAAATAAATAAATAAAAAATCACTTCAAAGTCTCTACAAACAAAAAGGTAAAAAATTATTCCGCAATTTAATATTTTTATCAAGTTTGAACTCTTGATGTCACTTGAAGTCCTTTTCAAATGTTTACATTTTTCTAAAGACTTTATAGTTGGTGTTCAGGTATTAATTATCCAATAACGCATAATTATTGAGTGACATTTTCAAATTTCCTGTCACCTTTGGACATTTTTTAACTCAAAAACCCAACAGGCCGCCAGATGAATGACTGCCCTAACAACCAACCACGGGGCTTAGCGAGTTTTCTGGGGGAAACCTTGCGAACACACAAAAAAAAATTATTTTTTAAATGATCTCAGAGAAGGTGGATTTTTTTTTTTTTTTTTTTTCCAGCCATAGATTTTCAAGGATCACCATTATAAATTTTTGTATAACTTCCATATTAAGTTGTTCTACAAATACAGTATTATGTCACAAATGTTATTAAAAGGAAGACATTCCTGAATAATAGAGGAAAAAAAACTTGATTAGACTGAACATCAACCTAATAGAAATGGCTCGCAAGTCGCAACTATTTGGTTTGTCTAATTTAATTAGGTTTTCTTCCTGATAAACAGAGAAGCACATGAGAAGAGTTATGAACAATCAAATGATGAATCAAAGCTGGCAGACGGAATTGAAGTAGGAAACCTTGTTTGTAGAGAAACAATGAGACCACCGACAGCAGACCAAACAGAATCAGGAGGGCAGATTATCTCAAATGAAATGAGGAGCTCTGCGGTGCCTTTGGTTTGACCTGTCTGTTACCGCTGGGCGGAAAAGGTTAAACTTAGCGCAACGCCGTCAGCCGACCGTAAATGTCAAACACACACACCGGCACACAGCGGCAAATAAACATTAACCTCAGTTCGTGCTTACCATTCATCACTGCTCCTAATCTCAATGATAAATGGCTAAGAGAAAAGAAAACGAAACAGCGAGACAAATATGGTTTCTAAGAAAAACTATTTGGATGATGCAAACACACTTTTTCACCTCTTCTTTACCTTTTCATTTACGCCATATTTGAAAGAAACACATTTACTCAGCTAAACACCAAGTTAAAAATATGCTAAGACCGAAATTTATCTTGTTAATTTCAAATAATTACATCGATTTTATCTCAATTAATTGCATTTCTTTTTGTATTATTATTATTTTTAGCAACTCAAAGTTCCAAGCCCAGAACCTTTGTGTTGCGTTTGTGGTACATTTGTAAATTTGATGCACAAGCGACATCAGAAAACAAAGCAGTGGAGAACAAAACTGCTTTTCTTGGCCTTTTCTTGATGGTTAATTAAAACAATCAGATGAGAAAAGACTCATCTTGCCACTGCGTGTGGGTAATACATGGGGATCGGCGATCTCGTGGAAATTTTCCTCAATCAATATTCAAAGCAAAACTAGAACTCAAAACACCTTATTGGTGGTTTTTAAGTTTCTTTATTATTTTGTTGTCAACTGATCTCAAGCCACGCAAGCCTTGTGACTTTGTGAAAAGCAAAATACTGATGTGCACTTTCACTTTGGTAAGAGGCTCAAAAGAGTTGAGCCTATGCTGTCTATGTCTATGCTGTCAACAGTCTATGCTGTTGCGCAAGTTTTGTTTGTTTTGAAAATGTGAAAAGTGGAAAACTAAAGGAACAGATTGTTTTTGATTAGTTAATCGAGTTTGGACAGCAATGCTCTGCATTGTTCATTTATATTTCAGAGTTACACAAGGGCACAAACTTATGGTTTCACATGTATAGTTACATGTTTTAAAATACAGTAAGACTCACTGAAGGCATAATATATCTATATCACACCTGACACAGATAGTAAAAACAATAACAAAAAAAACAAAACAGAAAAAAAACACAAGTATTGGTCAAAATCGGAATCAGCAGGCCAGGCTTTTCAAAGATCAGTGATCGGCCAGAAAACTACAATCGGTGCACCAGCAGTGATAAAATAAAGTGGGGTGCTTGTGAAGTCTTGCTAGTTAACAGACTGAAACAGACAATCAACACACATCTGCCTTACTTGAATCCCATTCTCACTTATTTTGAAGTGCAGCTCTGGTAAATGAGCTTGTATCTCCTTCATACATCCCAAGAAAAGCAAGAAAAGGATTGCTAATTGAATATCACTGATCACTCAAGTCAACTTGAGAAGCGTTTTATTTACACAGCCAGTCTTTGAACGTACAAGTAAGCGTGGCAAAAGTGACACCCATTTAAATGTTCATGTAATGTGAGATTAGGAGCTGACTGGATTTCAACCTGATTCAACCCAAAACACCACGGTGATAAACAGTCCCAATGCTTAAATTGTTGGTTTCCAAGGGACACAGCAAGCTCAAGTTGTAATATGAGAGAGGCGTATATAAATAGTATCTGCACATTTCAGATTTTGCAGAGTGAAAGCGATGTGTGCCACACCGAGGTCCGTTACTCGGTCCCTTTAGCATTCACCCGCTAAGTGTCATTAGCATCTGTTACATCTGTATTCCCCGGACGGAAACGACCAGGACCAAAGATACAGCAACAGGGGGCCGTTCGCACGCAACAGAGCTTAAAAGTGGGCTCTGTCTGCTGCATAAGGCCCTCTTCCGTGACAATATCTCCAACACGAGTTCAGACATTCACCCAAGCTGGTGAATTTCCACTCAGTTCACATCAACTGCAACAAGGGGCTCGTGCTAACTGAGGTAGCCTCCACGGCTAGTTGGCTAACTACCGAACACCTGTTCGGCTGCAAAGAGAGGAGGAGGAGGGGGGAATAAATCAGAGTTCACCGCATTTGCAGCTTAAAGATGACGGGAGGATGACTGGTGTTGGGTGTTAAAACCTCAGAGCGAACCCTTCACCTCCACAGCCGCGACAGATGAAAACAAGCTTCAAACAGCGTACCTTCCTGATGCCTCGGTTCCAGCCCCGACATAGCAACTCATCCTTTTCCTCAGATTAAGCTAGGCGTATTTCTCTTCTGGCTCCTTTTCTAAACTAAAGGGCTTGACGTTCTCCTCCTCAACATCATCATCATGGTGGTGTTTTCTTTCGTCAGTCTCATTTCTCTGTCGGTGACGTTAACTTCCTGTTCCCATCCCAGCAGCGGCGGCTGGAAGGAGGACTTTGATCAATAATTCACCCAGGAAGAAGGAAAAACAACAAGGTCCTGTTAGGTTTTTAGTCCCAAGAAGTTTGGGTCCAAGATGAGCTGCGAGACAGCAACGCATGCACACCTCTGTCACGGTGAAATTAAATGAAAACATCAATTGCAAAGAGGAACTATGAAGATGTTAGACACCTACTGCATGTTTGAAACGACGACAAAAAGATTGGTCCACAAAGCAAAAGTCAACACATAAATAAAGTTTCACACAAAAAGATAGCTGATGCAGTCATAATGTATTCCCAAAACAATTATTTTTATTTTTTTGTATGGTTGTGTAATCATTTGGCAAAGAGAAACCAGTTTGCATAACTGTAGGTTCCCCAAGCAATCAATTGCGGAGTTCTTCAAGGCTGAGAGTTGGGACCTAAACTTTCAATACATAATATTGTCTGTGAATGAATTTGTGAACCACACTGTTTTATTTAAATAAGTAACATGATTTTTTTTTGTTTAAAAAAAAAAAAAACTGTGGAAAATAAGGTTTTTGTGGTTAAATTCAACCATTTTTAATTGGAATAAAAACTGCATATGCGATCTTTGAAATTGGGGGAAACAAATCATTGTTCTTTTATCAGTCTCTCAAGTTACCTTTTTATAGCTGAATCTAAGACATCATAGCAAATTCCCACTGAATAAGATAAAGTGTAATACACTGCTCAAAAAAATAAAGGCACCACTCAAATAACACATCCTAGATCTGAATGAATGAAATATTCTCATTGAATACTTTGTCCTGTACAAAGTTGAATGTGCTGACAACAAAATCACACAAAAATCATCAATGGAAATCAAATTCATTAACAAAGTATTCAATGAGAATATTTCACTCATTCAGATCTAGGATGTGTTATTTGAGTGTTCCCTTTATTTTTTGAGCAGTATATATTACAGCTGGGAGACATTTTCACCAACACTTCATGTGCGCTATTAATAATTTTCTTCTGTAGCTGGTGGATTGAAGAAGGCAGCACTTGTGTGATCAACACAAAATCTTTGTTTTTCAGGAAAAAGTAACAAATCCTATATCATGTAGAAGCTTGGGAACATACCAACATTTTACATGACATGTTAAAACTTAACTAAATTATTGACCATTTATGTAGAAACTCCTTCTTTGCATTTTTCATTTAAACCATTTATTTAGAAAATAAGAAATCTGTTGGTTTAATAGACATAACAATTGAAATCTTATGTCTATTAAGTTAGAAAAATTGATTGCAATTATACCTCTAATGACCTTAAATTGCTACATATCAATAAATGCCTAACATTTCTTGCAATCCTGAGTGATTTTTGTCCAACAGTGCCATCTGGTGATCATTATGTGTAACATTATTTACAGATAGGAAACGGATCTAATTCACTGTCAAATAATAAAGTCTAGAAAATACAAGAGAAATAAAAAATAATTACAGAGGGACTCGAAATTCAAACACATAACATCAGGTTTGCAAATCATCATATAAATACAAATATTTCTTAGGAATTTACAACAATTAATTCACCTCACTTTTTAACACAATGTAGGAAGTGGAACCGCTTTTATTCTTATTTATTTATCAGTGAAATTCTGACATTCTGTCCAGTTTAAATAGACAATTTTATCTTTCCACTTTTAATCACAAACAGGTTTGACTCATACTGTGGTAAAAAGCAGTGTCCCGGCGGTGCTGTTGGACAGGCATGTTCTTCCTGGTCCTATTAACTTTGTCCAGGTTGACCTCCACCAGCACCATGCCTGGCTTCTCCCCTCCACAGTCACCCACCACTTCCCCCCAGGGGTCAACGGCTAAGGCGTGGCCGTAGGACGAACGCTTCTCGTGGTGCCAGCCTACCTGCGCTGCTGCCAGGACAAAGCACTGCGTTTCTATTGCCCGGGCACGCAGTAACACCTAGAAACATATCACAAAACGATCAGTCAAACTACTTATTACTCTGAAATTATGTTTAGATTTTGGTTTTTGCATTGACAGGTAAATTATTTCTACATCTTAAAATATAACATTTTCATGGATTTCACACAAAGATTTGAAACATAATAATAAAATATGGTATGAAATAAAGCAGGTTTCCCATTTCATTCCTCTAGCGTCTAATCGAAGTACTTCAAATCATAGGAACAGTATGATGGAAGCCTTGGGACCGATAGGCAGTCGTTGCATAATATTGTTGTAGTATAGCACTGTGATCCTACCTCCCAGTGAGCAGCTCCTGTTGCTACGGTGAAAGCAGATGGATACGTAAGGATATCTGCACCGTGTGTTTGCAAAGCAAGCGATAGCTCAGGAAACCTCAAATCATAACAGACGCCCAGACCGACCTTCAGCACACAAACAAAAACAATGCCAACAAATCAAAGATACACTAAAAATATAACCTGTCAGTGCTTTGTCTCCTGAAATCCTGAAATCTCTCATCGTTTCTGGCTTACAAACCTAACCTGTTAACGCAAGCACTTATAGTGCTTCTGTAGGGTTATGTTGAGCTGGATACCGTTTCAATAAAATGCCCACCTTGCCAATTGGAGTCTGGACTGGAGGAACCAGGGAGGCTCCGGGTATGGTGAAGGCACTCTCTTTGAGTGACACACCTTTTTCTGGCAGCTCCACATCAAACAAATGGGACTTTCTGTAGACTGACAGGATGTCGCCTGTTGATTTAACGACAATTCATAAGTGTAAATGTTGCACGATTGACTTTGGTTGGTCTGGATCTCAGAATAAGGTGTGCGTTTGTGTTATTAGCTGCTCTGTACCTTTGTTATTAACGATAACATGGCTGTTGTAAATACGTCTGTCGTTTTCCCAGTCGTGTCCTCGTTCATGAAATCCTCCGAGAGACACCCACACATCCAACTTCCTGAAACAAAGAGTTTAAAATAACAACAATATAAAAAATAATATATTTCAGATACTCCAAATATGTAGCAAGAAAATATTTATATCTTCGCTGGTGTGGACAAACATATAACATATATTTTAACACCGTGTCATAATTGCTCAATAGACTGGAAGTTGTGCTGCCCCACCTGGCAAGCTGAGTGTATCGAGAGATTATGTCCCCTCCCAGAGGCTCTGACATTGACAGTGTCTCCTCTCGGCTGGATCCAATGTAGTCAAATCCCTCTGGCAGGAACACCATGCAGGCCCCTCGCTGCCTGGCTTCCTCCAGCAGCTGTTTACAGGCAGAGAAGTTGGCCTCCTTGTCTGGGGTTGCCGTAACTTGACAGACTGCAGCTACTGGGTTCGGTGAAGTGGACATCCTGCACAGAAAGGAACGACTATAAGGAGGAGGGTCAGGAAACATGTCAAGTCAACAATGGTTGATGATTAACTGTGGAACTTACTGGGCTTTTTTTTTCTATTGCACACTTATTGTTTAACTCTGTACAGCTTCACTTTCATGGCAAGTGCAGCTGGGAAACAGAAACATTTAAATTGGATAGCCTTGTAAAAGTAAATTGTGTTTTAATTTAAATTTAATAAGCATCAAAACAACCACAATTATTGCTCAAATTTCCATACCGGTGCTTTTATTTGGAAATAACAAGAAAAAAGTTCTCATTTTTGTCTAACTCACGAGTTGAGATCTTAACAATAATAATAAACACACCTGTTTTGCAGGATGTGATGGCGTCCCAGAGCTAATCGAGAGGCCAAGTACTTCACAGATGATCCCAAGTTGCACCTGAACATTGGTCCCACGCAGGTCAACCTCCTCTGTTTACATTATTTTGTTGTTTTATTAACGTATAGTTTCAGCTCAGTCCTCTGCTGTGAAAAGGTGGTTTAATCTTCTTCTCGGCTAAACATCAAACGTGGAGTGCGTTCTGTCGCCACCTACTGGGGACTCTTTGCCACTATATTAAAAGAAATGGCACTAAACGAATAAGGCTTCGCAGATCAAAACAACTCAGGTTAAAATACAAAGAGTAAATATCAATGTTGTAAAATTATAATGTAGGTGAGGCAAACAAGGCTTTCCGAGTTAATAAGAGCGTACGTTTGTTTTTGGTTTTATTTGAAATGGTAATAAAAAAATTTTTTTTGTATCTTCATGAAGCAGCTAAGATTACATTACATTACATTCTTACAGTATTATAGCCAGGGGTGTCAAACGTTAAAAGTTTTCTGTTGTCAACGGCATTTGCGCACAGGCAACCTCA
This sequence comes from Poeciliopsis turneri, assembly GCA_922788865.1. Classification (NCBI taxonomy): domain Eukaryota; kingdom Metazoa; phylum Chordata; class Actinopteri; order Cyprinodontiformes; family Poeciliidae; genus Poeciliopsis; species Poeciliopsis turneri. Next base: position 702,277 of record CAKLNU010000662.1, read on the forward strand.
CGAGCCCCCTTTGAACATCTAGCCGGGGGTCCTACTCGGGAACACCCTTCCAAGATGGCAGCCAACAGTAGCAGCACGGGTAGCAAGACCAGCAGCAGTGGCGGTGGAGGAAAACAGTCCGGCCCGTCGGCCGAACAGGTACTCTCACCTGCACGCAGATTGCATTTTATCGGTGTAGACGCTGTTGTTGCCCCTCTGAGTCTGGCGGAGTAAAAGCCGTCAATCGGAGGGCCAGTTAGTTTAAGCTAGCGTTAGCTTCCGTCTCTAACGCTATCATCTGAGCATCAGTCTGCTTCATCAAACTTCTCAATAGCCACTTTCTCAGAGAGGTTTGTGTATTCTATCTTTTAAACCAATTTACCTCGGGGTTATTGTTCTGGTTATTTTTCTTTAAACTTTCACATTACTGCAGGCTGTCGGTGCTGTTTGGTATGACGAGGCGGAAGTCTATTTTTGAACCCAAATGTGGGATTCTTGCAGCGTCTCCAATCTTTCACGAGCTTCAGTCATCATTAATATGCTGCACGAGGACACTCTTTGGTCATAAAAGTTTAGAACTTGGAATTGTAGGACTTTTTCATTTTGGTTGAAATGTAACTAAAATGGGATAGTGGCAAAAGGACAGAAAACTGAAAATAAAACCTCAAAAATGTATCAAAAGTGAACAGCTATTGGAACATTTTTCATTAAACTATTGCTCAGTTCTGTTGCTCTCTTCTTCACACACAATGAAATTACCTGTTAAATTCTTTTTTTATAACTCTAATGTGCATTTAGATAAGTTGAAGCAGATAGTCAGAAATATTTAAGAAATTTTACAATACCACCCAAATTTTCATGCAACATTGCAACCTCAAATATAATTTTCAACTAAATCCAGTAAGAAAAATGAAACACTTCTTTATTTTTCTTATTAAAAAACTAACCTGTTAACATTTTATTAAGATTTCAAAATGAGTAGGAGAGCTGTAGTTAAATAATAAAATGACTCCTAAAATATGTATTTCCTTGTAAATGATAAAATAAAAGTGATGTAATACAGAAGATTATTTGTTTATTTTTTTAGTTCTGACTTTATCTTTTTACAGGTGGTTGCAACATTTCAGAGAATGCGCCAGGAACAGCGCAACATGGCGTCGAAAGCTGCAGAGCTGGAGATGGACATCAATGAGCACAGGTTTGTCACTGAGGTCTCCTCCTCTGCAGCATTTTCTGCTTTCTCATGTTATAATAGTCTATATGGCAACAGTTGACTCAGGCAGTAATAGATTTTGTGTGGCATTCTGTGAAGAATTACAAAATGTTAGTTTTGGTACTTTTTCGGAGCTTAATTTCAGTGGTATCGTTTTAACTCGTGTTTGACTTCCTTCTTTTCTGTTCAGTTTAGTAATTGACACTCTAAAGGAAGTGGACTCTTCAAGGAAATGCTTTCGTCTGGTAGGAGGAGTGTTGGTGGAGAGAACGGTGAAAGAAGTTCTACCTGCACTGGAAAACAACAAAGAACAGGTAATCTGGAGGGTAGTGACTGTACCACGTTGTTCTTCTCATACAACTATAAAAACATATCACATATAACCTGGTAATATCTCATCGTGTTTAAAGATTCTTTACCACTAAAGTTCTGGGCAGCACAGCGTATAACAAAATTGAAAAGGTGACTTTAAAAAAACATCGAAATTATGCAATTTGAGTTTATTTTGCAAATGAACACAATGTAATTACATGAAATGGAGTAACCCTGAAATACCTATAATTTGCATTTAAAAGCACTAACATAAATGCTGTTATTTTTTTAAAGCCACATTACACTTAACTGTTTATGTGTTAGAGGTATAAAACTATAAAAAGTATATTTCCAATTACATTGTTAATAGTTTTCAGGATACAGAACAGAAAATGTAATTTAATAGCTTAAAAGGACACTTTTGTTTCCTTTCAATTTCCAAAAACAATTCTACTATTTTTTTTCTGTCACTCAAAATTGCAGATATGGTAAATTATTGATTAATTTTTGTTGTTGTTTTTTTTCTTTTCAGATTTCTAAAGTAATCGAGACCATCAACACGCAGATGCAAGCAAAAGGTCGGGAGCTAACGGAGTACAGAGAACGCTACAACATCCGTCTGGTCGGAGAGGGCGAAGGAGACAGCCAGGGCCAGCCTGCGGCACCGTCCGGCAACAGCGAGGGAGGCGGATCTAAAAGCGGAGCTGGAGTTTTAGTGTCGTAGCTTGTGAGGACGGACAATGACGGAAGGGCCTTCTGATTACTGCATCACCAAACAGAAAATTTAAGCCTTGACGAAAGAAAAAAACATCTGAACTCTTCACAGGAAGTGTTTGGACCAGGGGATTTACTGTAATTTCTACAAAATGTAATACATTTAGTTTTTCACATCCGATTCAAGCAACTGTATACCGAGTCTGTATGTTTGGTTATAAGTAGTAATATTTGTCTTACATTTATCTCGCCCCCCTGAAATACAACTACCAATTAAATGCATACACTTTTTTATTTTCAGCTGATTTTCATATAGGCAGTTTGACATAATTTTCTTTTTTAGGATTAGGAAAAACACTTAAATGTTAAGAGTTCTGTAGTGCAGAGTTTAAAATACCTTGAACATCTAAGTGTCTTTTACTATTGATATGTAAACATGCATTGGTATTTCCAACACTTCAACTTTTGCACTATTACCTTAAACAGATGGAGAGTTGAATGTGTGGGAGTCTACAGTAGTTTTTCAGTTGTACAAAATGTCATTTGTGCAATGAAGGAAGCGCCCCCGTGTCAGGCAGTTTGACGCCATGTATTGAGCAGAAACTAGCGAAATGGCTTCAGAAACGTTAATAAAACAAATCTGTCTAATGTGGCTTCCAGTTTTTATTTCTCTTTCACTATTTCGAAACCAATTACCGAAGCTTTGTGTAGTTGTAGGTTTTATTATTACTAAGGCTTTTTTCAGTCTTTTGAGAAGTAATGAGACGCATGGTTTCCACAGAGACTCAGTTACTGCCTCATTTAAGGTTTAAACGTAAAATTACTTACTAGAGTCTGATGTATACTGGTACCGAGGTGACTGTAGTAATGGCAACAGATTTTCTTTGGTGCATGAAATAAAAAAAAATCTTATTTATTGGTTTAAAATTATTCTGACAAGTTGCACTATAAATTACTGTCATTTTTAAATTGAAATATTTCAGGCATATTGTTCTTGGCAAACCTATTGCTACAGGTAGTTTTTGTACCTCATTTATGTGTATGTTGAACTTTTCCTAAACCATTTTTGCATTGTTGCAGAACAATTTATACCTTTGAACGAAGCAACAGAAATCAGGAAACCTTGTTTTCTTTCTTTGGGTTTCACAAGCTTGGAGATCTATAATTTTTAATAATACCACCTTGTATTTGTTAGGACTATTCAGACTATTAGCAGAGTAAATTTTGTTGGTTTAACAAAGAAAGCAGCAATAAAGAAAACCAGGTAATACCAACAGTCGACACTTAATGAGATGGCGCCCTAAGAGCGTTAGCCACCCTGTCTTTAATTGTAGTCACACCTGATGTGTTTTTGTTTCATATGTTTCATGAGTCCAGGACGGTTGGAGAAAAAAATACCCATAAATTTCGACGAGGATGGGATTCGAACCCACGCGTGCAGAGCACAATGGATTAGCAGTCCATCGCCTTAACCACTCGGCCACCTCGTCAGGATGCCTATATATCACCTACACAGTGAAATTTACAGATACCCTGTTGGACGGAATTCGTCCCGTATTATCGTTATTTTCTACGATCATATTCTATATATTATCATTAAGAACCCTTTCGATACTTGTCAAAGCGCAGACTGCACTGCTTAACGGTAACACTAAACCCAGCGGCGCTTTTCCTCCTGACTTTACGGCAGTTACACATCGACATGCGCCGCTGTCGCAGCCGCCGCTCAGCCAACCAGCGCTGTGTTGTGATTTAATGGATCGCCGCAGCTGGCACCTTCTCGCCGATTTTCTGTGCTATTTTAAATCACATTAAAGTCCTGTTTGGTGCTCCTTTAATGCAACAACATCGGGTCAAGCGTTCGTCCCGACACAGCCCCGTTAGGCTGTGGTGTTAGCACTGTGGCAGGGATGTAGTCGACGCTAGCTGGAGCCTGTGTATTCGGACCTGCTTTGTTAAACAGCGATTAGTCGGATCCAGCTTTCTCTGGAATGCATCTCTCCAAGAAATGTTCCGTGTTCAAAGTGGTGCTGAGTGCTCTTCTGATGGTGGCGCTGCTGCAGCTCATTTACCTGTCCTTCCTGTCCAGGTTCCACGGGAAGCAGCAGCGCTACCGCTACTCGGAGCTGTTTGGAGGCTCCGCGGCCAAGAAGAATGCGCATCCCGAGAAAAACACGCGGAAGGAGCGGCTGAGGTACTCTCTGTCCAGCGGTGGGATCTTTGACAACAGTGGCCAGTACAGGGTATACAAGAACTTGATAAAGAGTGATTTCACAACGAATCAGAAACCAGGTTCCCACTCAAACTCTGACATCCTGACTCTGGCCACTCATACTACCATCAACAACCTGCACCACCTGGAATCTCTGCTGGAAAGATGGCAGAATCCTCTCTCTGTGGCGATATTTGCACATGGGGAAGATGTTAAATTTGCCACAGCCTTGGTTTATGCACTCAGCTTCTTCTGCCCTCAAATCCAGGCCCTTGTGGACTTCCACTTGGTCTGCCTGTCAGGAGAGACGGCCAGTTTCCCTGAACAGGACCGGGAACACTTTGCTGGCCTGGAGGACTGTGCTTCTGTGTTCTCCAGACTGGAAACCCACAGGGATAAGTACCAAAACTACGCCATGAGCGGAAACATCTCCTACCCAAACAACCTACTCCGTAACGTTGCCCGTGGTGGCACAGAGTCCTCCTACATCCTGGTAATTGACATTGACATGATGCCATGCGCTGACCTCCACCAGCAGTTCCTCGCCATGATCCTGAGGCGACCACCGGCGGCCGACGAGGTGTTTGTCCTTCCTGCTTTTGAGATCCGCCATGCCAGGAAAATTCCCTCGACGAAGGCAGAGTTGGTACAGCTTTACCAGGTGGGAGAAGTCCGGCCATTTTATGAGGAGTTGTGCCTACGCTGTCAGGCTCCCACCAACTACTCCCAGTGGGTCAACAGCCATGTTAGAGAGACGGGCACCCTGGAAGTTGCTTACACACTCAACTGGGTGGACCCCTGGGAGCCCTTCTACATCGGGCCACGAACTGTCCCCTTATATGACGAGAACTTCAAGCAGTACGGCTTCAATCGAATCAGCCAGGTTGGTAGAATCTGAACTTCAAATGTTCCTTAATTTAAAACAAAAAGGTTTTTACAAGTTTGTTAAAACTGTCACTATGTTGTGACAAGAAAGGTAATGTATAAGAAAAAATCAAGCTCCTCTGCCTTCTCCCAGTGGTTCCAGTACTTATTACAGAAATACACAGCTTGGTCAGAAACAACCAATCAGAGGCAGGAGGAGGGTCTTAGCACTGTCAATAATGCTGGAGTAAGTGCTGTTCACAGAGCCTGCCATAAATGCTAATCCGAGTTAGCATAACCACCAATGACGATGGATTAACAGTTTTCCTAGAACGATAATTGTTTTTCCACCATTAGCCCTTAGAGTAGCATACACGTGATTGACTGACAGCACTAAGACCTTCCTCCTTGCTCTGGTTGGTGGTTTCTGACTGGGAATGGAGGTTTTGGTGGAGGAGCTGAATTTTATTTTGTTTTATTTAAATTTTGGGTTGTTTTTCACAAATTATCTGTTTCATATTTTACTGTCAGGACATGACAGTTTTAACTAATGTGTAACAGACATTATTTTTTTATGAAAATTGTATACTCTAGCTTTAAACCCTTAGGTGCATCTTGCTAATTTACTTTGATAAATTAAAAAAGGAGAACTCGGGTATTATTATGACTACAGGCATATTTAGAGTGTTTCTGTACATTTCGATTACTGTAAAGCTAACAAAACCCCCAAATTTAAAAGGATGTTTCTTGCAAAAATGTAGACAGGCTGAAAGGCATGTCCATGTATTGTACAGCAAATGTGCTCAGCACCTGTTTTGACCTCCTTTTGCATGAATTACTACATGAAAGCAGTGTACCATGGAGCCAATCATGATAAGCAGCCCCAGGTTGCTATGGTGCATCCTCAGAAGCCAAGCAACATGTTTATGCAATGCACATCACAGGTATAAACTAGAAACTAGGTTTAATTCGAGTTTCACTTTTTGAACTGAATTGCTGAAAGAAATAAACGTTTTGATCATAGTCTAATGATTTTTTTTTTGAAGGTGCACCTGTAGATTTCCCAGAAACACACGTCAATACATGCCTTCTGGTGTTTCTGTTTTTGTTTCGTTGTCCAGGCGTGCGAGCTGCATGTGGCTGGATTCAGGTTCTCTGTGCTGAGCTCGGCCTTCGTCGTACACCGCGGCTTCAAGATCCAGGGCGAGTTCCACGCTAAGAAAGAGGAAGAGAACAAACAGAACCGGGTTTTGTTTCGCAGCTTCAAAGAGGGCCTGAAAACCAAATACCCATCCTCTACCCGACGATGCTGAGGGGGGGGGGGAAAGATGACTGTCCTCAGCCAGCTTTTAAAGTTATAACATAGTTGTATGGGGGAGGAGTTTCAGCTGGTTCTCCTACTTCCTTAATATTTGAAATCAATATAAAAAATAGAAGGTTTATGATGGGATTTCAAAACATGGGTCAATAGTCCTTCAGTTTATTGCATTCTGGTTCAAGTGTGACTACAGATTGAATTTCATTAGGTAAAATCTAAACATAGGAGGTCTTACTTTATACATTATGTTGATATCCAGATACAAAAGTGGAAAAAATTGTCTTAAATCACAATGAAATGACATTTCTAGTCAAATATCTACTTTAGAAGCGTTGGCCCAAAGAGTTTAAACACAAACAGCAAGAGCCATGTATGAAATTCTCGCAGTATTACCCGTCATAAAAATGTGAGTGTCCCAGTACTTACACCAAAATTAAAAGAACACTTTATTTGATGGGTTGTGACTAAGACTGTCATGACACCGTCATAAACATGACATAACACCTGCCAGGAGTAAGTCTTCATGAATATTTATGGCTGTTGTCATAAAGAGCCATTCGGTAAATCATGACACTTTTAATACCAAGTTATTCAAAATGTCTTTGTTATGACAACTTGTCATTAACTAAGAAATCATGATCTGACATAAATTTGTTATAAAAGTATTACTGATCAAAAGTTACATAATTTTTAAAGTTTAATTAGTAATACTTTTATTATGAATCTATGTTGGATCATGATTTCTGCCATTACAGGGAGTTGCTTAGCAACGCAATGCTATAAAAAGACATTTGTCCCTTACAGCTTCTATCTGTTTTTGAGTTTTGTCACACTTAGATGTTTATTAAGGCTTAATATCAGGTAACAACGACCTGAGTAAATACAAAATGTTGTTTTAAATAATGGTTTTGTTAGCCATTTAAGCCTAATAGGTGAAAATAAACCTGCATTCATTTTAAATTGAGAATTAAATGTGATTATGAACATTTTTCTGGCTCAGATTTACAAAATAGAAATTGCCTGACAATGTGAAGTTCCAGGATTATAATCCAAATTAAGTTTTTTTCTTTATTATTCAAATTTGTTTCAGACTCTGAAACATTTAAATGTGCCAAATGAGCAAAAACAGAATAAATTCTTGCATATAGACTGAACAAGCTATTATTATCATTATTAATATTTTTTAATATAATATGTTAGTGAAGGTAGTGGTGTCCCCGGTACTGATAGACTGAAAATGAAAACTATTAACTTGGTTTGTCTTGGCTGAGGTTCGGGGCCAAAACAAGGAAAGAAAAGCTATACTTCCTATTTAAATGAGAATTTTGGAAATGCTTGTACATGGCTTTAATTAGGATATGCACACAAGCCTGATTAAAAATCAGCAGATCAAGCCATCAACTTGTACTATGGCCACTAGAGGGCGGTAGACCTTGCATCTCAACTGTAAGCTATTTTATTTAGTGAGAGCGGTAAATATACGCACAAGTTTGGTGCTCTGAAGCATGATGATTTACTCCACACCTCGATTGCGTACACCTTTCTGTGACAGTTTCTTCTCTAATATAAACAGAAATGACTTTTAACAAGAAACACTGGAAACTTTACAATATACACAACACTGACATTGTACAAAAACTTTAAAACTGCTGTATTCTAACACCAAGGATTAGAAACCGAAATGTTTACTTTTTACATCGTTTCATTTATTAATTTATGGCTTTAACCCTTGACAATGTATTGTGTGTGAATATAATGCATTATCAAGGAGTAAACCAGGCTTAATCATTGTGTTGTTATGGTCTACGGTATCAAACACACCTTGAATTTTAGTGTATGGATAAATAGAGGTGCTGTTTGATTACTGATTATGTTAAATATGTTCTGGAATACTTATTTTTGAAGGAATCTGTAGCCTTCCTACTCGTAGTGCAGTTTGGTATATTTATTGTGATCTTTTTCTAAAATAAAAATAGTTTGAACCTTTTGTTTAAACCCAAAGCGAGAACACTGTAGCATGAAATTGTGTTGAGACTTAAGATAATTTTTTTCATCTTTAAAAAATAATTTATCAGATATTTACAGATGGGGAAATTTATATGAAATCATCATCTACTGTGGTTATGTAATAGCTTGGTATTTTTCTCATTTGTTCACTTATTTGAAAAAAATGATGCTGTATTATTATTTTTTTTTCCTCCTTTCTTTTCTTTATCAGATAAAATGCCTGATTTGTGTTGAACTTGCTATTAAATCCCTCTTGGACAACGTTTGTTAACTGGACTCCCACAAGTTTGATTCATTCCCATTTTAGCTGTTATGCAAGGTTGAGTTCGGAAAGCTCTTTGAGCGCTTGGAAATGGACAAATCCAATCAATTAACTTCACCAGAGGGATTTGTATTGGCAAGTAATGCCAAGGGTGTTTCTGGAAGTATCACTTAAATAGAAGAAGAAGAATTTAAGGCGAGGATAAGGAATACTTTAACTCAGAGAAACATAATACAGCTTGTAGACTCAAACGGTGCCATGGGTTACACAAGATCGAGATCTTTCCAGTGCCGCTGCACCCAAGGGTAACTGGTGCTACTATTCATTGATGCTGTGTTGTAACTAGACTTAGAGCTGAAGTTTAAAGGCATCTCTGCAGCAGGTGATGGACGATTACATGGTAAGCAGGACCAGCATCCAATTAAAAGGCCCTACTTAGTGATTAAGATCTGTTTTAAAGTAGAGTCCAGTAAGTTCTTGGTAAAGGCCGGTTTTGATAGGGACTGAATTATTTCTGGAGATGCAGTTGAAGTTTCCACTCCTCCAGTGACCAAATAAGACCGGATGGAGTGTCGTGCCTCTAACGCCGACAGGGCCATCTGCTGGTAACGTGTGACATTCGGCACTTGACGACAGTCCGAGGCGCTGTGGCGTTTTGTGGCTAAGCCTGCATTACCGGGCTGGATAATGAGCCTGGGCACACGAGAGCCACAAGCACGCAACGCTGCGCCTCAGCTCTGGACCGGCTTTGCTGGGCACATCTAATCATCGTCAATCTCATAAAGTCCTGACTTGTTTTAACTTCTGATTCATTTATCTCACCCTCGCCTTCTAAAATCGGTTCTTACTCGGTCTGTAAGGGAAGTCTACTTTATTCCTAACACAAGAAGGAAGAGTATTCACACGCCTGAAGGTTCTCTAGCTTAAGTTTATTTCAATGAAGCCGTTTCACTTAGAAATTGTGAAAGTATAACAGTAACTTCTATTCTTTTTTCATCTTTTCCATGTATGAGATCAGGTTTTAATCGTAAATGTGGTTCATTTGTCTCGTCCCCGCTCAGGGTGCTAATAATGTGGCAGAAGGTGCAGAAATGTTAGGAGGGGGCTGTGGATCAGGAGAGGCAGGTTTGGTGAGGTAAAGTGGGGTTTATCCCAGCAGCTTTGGGGAGTGAAGGCTTATCTGGGTCAGAGATCTTTGTGACATAAGCAATTAGGGTTGCCCTATCTTGTGTATGCTAGCAGGAGGGAGGCCTCCCACCACCTAGATTAGCCATCCTAAGGCTCGGGGAGCTTGGCAGCTTCTGGACAGAGGGAGGGGAGGGAACCAGCTGGAGGGTGAGATGAGCAGGCACTGAGGTGGGGGCGTATTTTTAAAAATTAATTTACTTATTTAAGAGAAAAGGAAAAGATGAGAGCGAGGAGAGCGAGAGGTCAGCCAACTTGCAATGCAGAGACCCGGGCTCCTCTGTGTGGTTCACTGGACGGGTGAGAAAGCAAAGAGTCAGTGACCCAAACTGATTGAAAGAATTTGTTCTGTGAACCTCTGGGCCAAAACGGGGTGAAAGTTTTCACACCGGGGCATCATTAATACAAAAATAGACAATAAAGGCCGTCCATGTCACTTAACGTCTGTGGTTTCTGTTCATCAGCCACTTAACTGGAAGGATTTACGAGTTATTTGCTACTTGGTTCACAAAAACAGCTTTTTTTTTTCTTTTTTTCTCCCCCTTCTTACAAAGCGAACAGCTTATTAACAAGCCGAGTCTTTTTGTTGCCACAACTGAGCTGTGTATTTGTAATAAATGTCACAAATATGGTAAAAGTTCAAGAAAAAAAAAGGAAGATCTGAGAATGTGAAGTCAGGATTTGTTCTCATAAAAACGAGTTCAAATAAAAATAAAACATTTTTATGAGGTTTTTTTATTTTATTTGAAGCACTAAGAGAACCAGATAAATAACCTTCTCAGTGGCTGGATGAACATAAACAAAAACAGTCTTGCTGATCGTGAATGCACCACTTGAAGGTTGAACAAACAAAAACAACTTTTGGAGTAGAAACTTTATCTGAAGGATAAAGAATCTATTAGGTCATTTTCAGTTTCAGTAGATGCATTTAAAATTGACGATCGAATTGCAGAAAAATGGAATTATGAAAATAAATTCAATTAATGGCGACAAAACAATTTCTAAAAAAAAAAATTAAAGTTTTTTTTTTTTAATTTAAAAATTTAGACGGTGACGTCTCCGATAACTGATGATGAGCGCTAGCTTTGTTTCAACTCCAATCTCCTTTCAAAAAGGACGAAGAGAAAACCTTAATCCTTTATTTCTAATATAAAATGTATCAAACACAAAATGCTCATGTTTTATTAACTGCAATTTTAGTAATTTTAATACCAAAGTAATGTGGAGCTCAAATTTCCACCTTATCCTCATACCTTGCTTAACATGTTTTTTTTTATAAGAAGTTAATATAAAGCTGTTCTTGCAGAAAATGCATTCAAAGTTTTTCTTGAAGTAGAAAACAGGTAACACTCAAGAAATTAATTATGAAAACATGAAACCTTTTTTATCTTTTTAATCTACGAATATTTTCAGTTGCCTCTCCCACAACATTTCGATGTCTTTATTTATTTTATTAAAACTCTGTAGTTTACTGTTGGAAAAAATAACTGTTCCCTTTTTTGAGGCCTTCTCTACTTCCCACAGTTTCCTGGTTCGCCTTCATTATTTTCTTTTTCTATTCAGAAATGCACAATCAGATGCAACTTGCGTGCGTGTTTGTTGACCTATCATAAAATAATCAGAATAAGAGACCAAATTTGTGCTCGCCTTGCCCTTCTCTCAGAGATGCCGGGATCCATTTCACTTAAACAAATGAGGGCTTATCGGCCATCAGTGCCAGCTTTGGGGCAAGTTTACATGTGCGCTTACTGAATAAAAGCCTCTCAGTACAGACATATCACTCTGCTCTAAACCTGGAGTTCTTGGAGCGCCGGGTTACCTGGCATTTTAAATGTATCCCAGCTAAAGCCAGACTATCCGGCCTGGAGGACAGAAGTAATGAGACATGACACTGCCTGGGGGAGAGAAAAGGAGGCCTAACAGATATAGGTAATCCCTCTCACCAAGCTAACACCTCCCACCCCTGCTGTCCCAGGAACCCAGCAGGAAACAAACCTACAGACACACACAATAAAAACAGAGTGATCGATAAAAGTCATCATGATTCCATCTGCATCCATGTCTTTCAACAGGTGCAAGTTCAAATGACACATGCAGAAGCAAAGAGTAACCAGATGCTCTCACACACTGAGCTTTAACTTCCACTGGAGCTCAGTTATCACAGTTCTTCAGGAACAGACGACGGCAGCCATGATGCTGGAGTCACCATGTCTGCAAAACACAACTGGGTGAAAGTCTAACATTTCTCTAACAGAGTCGCAGTTTTATTTATTTTTTTACAGCCGATGCAGGAAAAAGAACAAAACAGATGTTCTGTTATTATTTTTATACCTGTAACGTTACTTAAAAAATTTTTGCATTAAAGTAACGAGGCAGGAGCGGCTCTGTCGATTTCAGCCTTTGGAGCCGTTATTAGACAGGAGATTAGTTCGGATTTATATGACAGATTAAACTTGGGTTGAGCTGTCACAAAAGGATCACACAATACGACTTGAATCAAAATCAATATAAGCCACGAGTGAGGGTGATAGTATTTGTTTTCACTAAATTTGTAAATCTTATGCAAGTATGGCATCAGTTTTTGTGAAATGTTCACTTGGGCTCAGGAAAACTGGCTGTCAAAAGCTAAAGACAGGAATTCAGAGTTAAAAACTATTTAGCCCTTAAAAACTTCTTCTGCTTTAGCTCTTCTATGTCGAGTGTTTCAGATAATCAAAGTGCTTTCAAATGATAATTTATTTGAGGGACTAAAGTTATTCTGCACAACAAATTCCCAAGTGAAAAAGTAATTATCCTCTACACTTAATGTTTCTGTTAAACTCTTGGCAAAACAACTTTAAAATCATCATGGACTAATTTTAGCTCACTCTGATTTGAAGAATTGTGTTAATTAGCTGTGTTGGATGGTTTTCCTGCATGAATGATTTGTTTAAAGTTTCACCGCAGCATCTCAAATCAGATCTAATACTTGGATTTCAACTGGCCACTCCAAAAATTTTCATCTCATGGACTTCTTGGTGAGCTTTGGATCAGAACCAGAGTTTTTATTACCTTAAGGTCCAGAACACTTTGCAGAATTGAACTTTAGCATTCACAGTCCCAGAAAGACGTTGATCTTCCTGATCCTAGATCGTCACACGACCACCACGTTTAACTGTAGGTACGATGTTGTTTTTTCTTAAATGTTGTTTGTTGTACAGCAGATCTGAAGACACACACCTCCAGAGGCTTCCATTTTTACAGAATATCCTCAAATGTTTTGGGGATCAAGGTTTGTTTTGGTAAATGTGAGGCGGGCTTTTGCAACGCTTTTGGTTAGCAGTGGTTTTAGCCTTGCACTCTCTTTCTTGCTGAACGATGAAATGTGAATTTAACAGGATGAATTGTGACTCAAGTACAGTTGGAAACCGGCCACTCCTGAAGGATTCTCCAGCGCTCAACACATTTTAAATTTTTTTATTTTTAATTTCTTAAAGGAAAATTCAGCTTTGATAGCTGATGGTGTCTGAGCCATCGGAGCACATCTCTACCACACTGCCCTCCTTCAACGCAACTTTCGAAAGACAAAAGCACAAAACAACTGAGTGGTCGACTCCTCGGGTCTCTGTACGTTTCAGTGGAGTGTTTGGAGAAGCTGCACTGGGAAATCCAGAGATCAGGGGAGGTAAGACACCAAAGCAGGAATTAATGAGCATTATGGTATTAGGCAAAAATAAGACCCAGATTAAATCCCTGTGGATCCCTTAACAATTCCAGTAACACCTGTCAGATGATAAAGCAAGACAGACTATCTGAATATTAAACAAGTTCTCCTAATAAACAGTGTAATAGAAATATCTGTAGCAATGACAATATTTATAAATATGGTTTATGAATATTTAGTAGAAGTTCTGGGACTGAGATTTTACGATTGTTTAGAATAAAATGCAGCTTGTAAATGTAAGGTAATGAATGTAAAAATATTAAGATAAATATACTTGTAAATCTCAAAAAAATTTAAATAAATCTTTTATGATGTCAATAAAACTATGTTTTTGTCACAGAACACTTTAAGTTATAGATAAAAAATAGTAATGATAAAAAAGCTCTTGTTTTCTGGTTGTTGTCAATAAATCAGTGCCTGACCATGATCCATGCGGTCATTAAAGATTTTTTAAAAACACAAAAACCCTGCATTGCAGTGTATTCAAGCAGAAATAAAATGTATTTTTTCTGAGAGTTAAAGGTTGATGCAAACATCTGCACCATTATGTCACCTCTCTCTGTACATTCCTGTTCTACTGACATCAGGCTGAACAATAAATGGAAAACATCACAACACTGATGTTAATTACTGCGATGATGCTGAGGATTGTGAAAAACCTACATTTTCCTAAATACTCTCCACTTTATTAACACCAATGTTTTTATAAATTAAAAGTAAACTTGGTGAGTATTTTTCCTGTTTGTTCTGTGGTTTTGAAATAATAATAATAATAATTAAAAAAAAGACTAGTAAGCTTCGATCCACAAACCAGAAAACACCCAGTCCTGAACAAGCAGTGATTTGCTGTTCTATTTTTTAAAGGCTTAAACTGGAGCTTGCCAGATAACTGTGAGCTTGTGGTTAAGCCGATCCTTCAAACAGTGAACATGATACCGTCTGGAGGGTGAACTATAACACTGACGCAAACACGGCTCTGACGCATGTATCAAAGGCTTCTGTTTCAGAAATCAAAATGAAGAAAAACAAAAGCTACTGTAAAGAATTATATTGAACTATTTATGAAAAGTTTGATATCTTAGAGAAAATATCAGACTTCAAAGTCCACAAGATGAACTTGCATTAGTTATTCCAGCCAGTTTTCTTCTTATTAATGCAGTAGTGCACGTAGTGAGTAAAATATTAATTTGTAGGGATGTTTCTTTGTTATTTTAGCACATAAAATGGACAGAAGCTTGCTGTACTTAATGCCAAAAGAAAGAGCCTTCACCCAGGATGCTTTCAACAACTCCTGATACATTTGGAGCAGTTGCAGCCATAAACTCCCAATCATTCACAGGGTTTACACTGTGAAACTAAATTATAATAATTTGAAAGTCTGGGGGAGTTTTTAACATTTATAAAGATTCAATAAACAAAACTCAGTAAGAAACTCTCTAAGAGGCATTAGCCACCAAAAAATCTAGTCAGGATCCGTCGGGTTTCTGGTCGTTTAAAATGTTCCTCAGAATTTTAAACTGTTTAAATGCCTAAAATATTACTTTGACAAAAGAGAAAATATATCTTGAATTCAGAGACAGCAATAAAGAAATGTAATTTAACTAAAATATATTGAAGTTTTAGGTTACAGTAAATATTAGGCAAACTATTTTAACCTGATATGACTGAATCACAATGTTTAAAATTCAAAGGGCTTATTAAGACTCTCCCAGTGCAAAACCGAACCTCTAAACCAGGGGCCCTGTTTATTGCTATTGTGGTAAATACAGTCAAAAGACATTGGGACGATGCTGGACACAGAACACTACCCTGGTTGGAACAGGCTTTTGTTCTGGAAACACACATTTTAATCTTGGGAGTCATTTTCTGAGTCCTCCTGGTTTGGCCTGTGCGGCACAGCTAACCGCATTGTGGAGACGAGGGGAGGGGAAGATGCAGGGGGATAGACCTGTCTGAGAGGATGCTCCCATTGAGTTGTAAATGAGCTTGTAATTAGCTCTTACACATTAGCCATGAGGGAATTAAGACTGTGTGTGTGTGTGTGTGGGGGGGGGGGGTGTGGGACGGTGGGGGCTGTGTGTGTGTAAATGTCATTGTGGGTTTTGTAACCCCTTTTCCTTCAAATAGGGGTAACGATGATAAGCAGATAATACTAATTACTTCTCCTCCCCAATTGCTTGTTAATTGTGCTTGGTGTGGATTTATACAGCAGGGTAAAACCCCCAGTTCCTGCGTAGCACACCACAGTGCATGACCCCTGCTTTGTCTGCTGACAAAATCAACAAGTGCTTTTTATTTAAGAAAGAGAAATTCTGCCAAGTAGGAATATATGCAACTCATTCACATAATTAGCTGGTTTTGTGGTTTTTTATGTGAAAAAACAGTTTTTTTTCTCATTAGCAGCTTGCCAAAGAGATTTTTTTTCCTATGTGTTTCTGTATATTCAGAAAGAAAATTATTGTCCAATATTGTTTATCTGCTGTAGATAGTAGAACTGGGGGATCCTTGTTAGATTATCTGTACTCCCACATGATGCTAAACCAAGGTTTTGGCTAAAAGCTTCCAGAAAAATACGTTGCTGGTGGAAAACTAATGTGTCATATCTGCGAGTATTATTTTTTTTTACATTTAAAGACACAACAAAACAATGATAAAAGTAAAATGTCACTAGCTACAAGGTACAGAAAGATTTAATTGGAAACTAGTCAGTGGCTATGAGCAATAACAAAACTTGTTCATCATCAGAGTTTTTCTCTATATCTCACTGTAAATCACATTGTACACAGTCAACATCAAAACATACACAGGAACACATAAAGACCGATGATTTAATCAGGTTGGAAATGTTCAACGTGTGGCCACATTGCGAAGAAATGATTTATGCTGAAAATCAAAACAGGTTTATTTGTGGTGTATATTTGCCATCTAATTTTTAAAAAGATAAGCAAGCTTCTCATCTCACCCTTTGCCCCCCTACCCTTCTACAAACACATCATCTGTTCATCAACCATCTTATTATTCGTCTTATTCTAACGGCTTGAGTGTGCTTAAGCAGATTTTGATTCAGTCTGCTCTTAAAAATGTTAAACAGATTGGGAGGTGGGACGGTGGGGGCTGGACTCCTTCTAATGAAGGTAAATGTTTGTCAATGTGAGAGCACGTCTGCTTGGCGGAGGAGGCGCAAAGTGTCTAAAACTTGGAAGTTAGATTAAACGGCAGCATGATCTTCACTGAGCTCATTTCTCCACTTCTGTGCCAAACAGTGTTACTAACGCACACACACACACACACACACACACACACACACGCACGTGACACAGCTTGTCCCCTTCGTTTTGTTAACCCACCGCCCCACTGGTGAAGTTAATCTAGACTTAGGGTCCAACAAGCATCAATTGATTCCCAACTGTTTGTACAATAACCCTGCAGGTTTCTGTTTAAAAAGACAGATAATATCTATATTATTAGCATTTAAACTAAACAATGCAAACCTTTAATAAACTCAATATTATTATTTTATTTTGCCAAACCTGTCGGGTCACTTCCTTCACTGACATATCAACTAATAATATATTTTGGATAATAAAAGACTTTGGAATTTTATTTTTTAGAATTTTCAGAATTTTAGGAGCTTTAGCTCTTCTAGACTAGCTTTCTACAAGGTTTAGAAGTTTATTTATGTTCATTTATTATAAGTTTTTTCAGGGCAGCAATTATGAAGTCAGACAATCATGTGGTATGCTCTAATTTATCCTAAAGATGCCTTGTGAGACTTAGGTTGGGACTCTGAGCAGGCCAAGCATTTTCTTCCACACCAAACTTGCTGATCTGTGTCCTTTTGGACCTTGTTTTGTCCACAGATGCACATTGACGTTGAATCACAAAGGAGCCATGACTAAACTTTTGGAGTCAGGAGGAAGAAACGGTTCAAAATGTCACGTTTTGCAGAAGCAGTAAAGAGTTTTTCCTCTTTCCAAGTTTCTGAATCTCAGTCACCATAACCTCGTCTGATGCACTACAGCATGAACATAAAAACTACCTTTGGAATTTCACAAGAAAAACACCAAATATTTATTTTTGAATGGTTTGAAAAATGCGCTCCCATTTCAAATGTGCGCAAAACTTTGTTGATATTTGACTAAAGTAAAAACCACCACAATTTCACTTGTACAATTGCTGTGTTTCTAGTAAGTATGAAATGCAATTAAGTAAGTCATTAAAAAAACATGCCGCCGCATCATCCTGCTACCACTTCCTGTCGATTTCTTCATCTTTTCCGCCAGTAGTAACATCTGGTTGTTGATGACATGACTTGTCATCAACATGTGATGCAAAGAAAGCGTTTCTGTTGCAGTTTTATTGTCGTTGAAAAAAAATCACTTCATCCTAGTGCAAAAATATTTTACTGAAAAAATTTTGTTTTTTTTCTAAATTGGCATGTTTCCAAGCAATTTATTTTTGTAATTCCAGTTTGAACAATTTCACGATCAATGGAAATGCAGCTATTCTCTCAACAGTTTATTTGATCTTATATGCATGCATTGCTCTAACGTAACATCACAAAATGCTCCCATTTAATTTTAAAAAGATTTCTGAGCGACAACTTGAAGTAGTTAATGTACAATGTCAAAACAAGCCAGGGTTTCAGTTGCTTATTGATCTACCCAACTGTTTGCCAGCCTCATAATACCTGAATTCTCGACAGATTTCTACAGGAGGCTCTTTTTTTTTTACTTTGTTGTAAACCAGACCAACCTTCACCTGACTGCAACCTTTGCTCAAAGCCTTAATCACTCCAGAAATAATCTATATCTGACTTCAGGGTTGCCTGTTGCAAAATAAATGTCACCTCCACACTGATGTTTTGGGAGCACATTTGTTTCCCTTTAGGCTACTTTGGGGAAATGAAGTGTAACCTGTTTGCGCATTAGCCAACAGATGCTTACAGGATCTGTTGTTTGATTAATAGGAAAATTGTCCTTAGACTGATTAATGAGCTACTGAGATAAGAAGGACTGAACCAGTTTGCAGATTAATAACATGGTGACCTGACTTGCTCTGTATGGACGTCCAGAGGCGTTCCCAGTTTGAACTGGTGTAATGAGAGGTCACAGGGGATAGCCTATCTGTAACCCATGTCTGTTTTAATTACATGGGTATTAGCTGGCCGGAGGGGCTTTATATCCCAATATATACCCTTGGGCAAATGTCAAGGAAACATACTTAGTCAATTATGCAAAATATTATTTAACAGGATTCTTTTAAGGTCTCAACTTTCTAAGAAATCAGCTGCCTATAAACTTTCTGCCTCTTGTTCTTTTTAGTGTTTTTCCCTCTTTCTTCACGCATTTTCATCTACTCCTGAGATGGACATCTATCTCCTAAAGATCAGACCTTTTAAATAATCTTTCCTCACTTGTTTGCTCACTGCAGTCATCCTGGCAGTCAGTGTATCCTCAGGCTAAGCCAAACAAGCTGATCAGCCAGGCACCTCTGTACACACTACCCCCCACTAAGAGGCTAATGGCCAGGACATATAATCCTTCTCAAAACAACCACAGAGATGCTAATTGTATCTGGCTATAAATACTAGCAACTGCTTGTCCTCTTTCTTCATTTGTCTCTGCTCTTGCCTGTAATGGTGGAGCCAACAGTGTCTTCCTAGAAGTACTCGCACCTACATACCAGGAGAGGCTGTTGAAGTTGTGGCGAAACCTTTCAAACAGGTCCGAGGAGCTTCACACACGGATATACCATCCCATGTGGGTTGTGAACACATCTCAGCTGAGCTACCGTGAAGAGACCAGGTGAGATGTTCCCACTGCCGATGTTCACGCCCGACCAGGTCGCCCGGGTGTGCGAGACCCTGGAGGAGACCGGGGACATCGAGCGCCTGGGTCGGTTCCTCTGGTCGCTGCCCGCCGCCGTGCCCGGCTCTGCAGGGGAGGCGCTCAACCGGCACGAGTCTGTGATGCGGGCGAGAGCGCTGGTCGCCTTCCACACCGGGAACTTCGAGGCGCTTTACCAGATCCTCCAGAGCCACAGGTTTACCCGCGAGTCGCATGCCAAGCTGCAAGACCTCTGGCTGGATGCGCACTACAGAGAGGCGGAAAGGCTGAGAGGGAGGCCGCTGGGCCCGGTGGAGAAGTATCGGATCAGGAAGAAGTTTCCGTTGCCCCGCACCATTTGGGATGGTGAGCAAAAGACGCACTGCTTTAAGGTAAGAACTTATACTGACGTTGTAAACTTGTATATCCTACGTACGATAAAGATGTTCAACTCGTCAATCTCTTGTCTCTCCAAAAAATTAGAAGAAAACAATGGGCACGTAGCGAGCACAAACATTAAGCGGATATTTTAAAAACAAAGTTTTTCTTGGACACTGGTGCAGATAATTTTTTCTCTGACTTCGAGATCAAACAGGCTTAAGAGCTCTTAAGATGCTCTTAAGATGGTCAGAGCCTCCCTCATCCTTCGGCCTGCAGGTCTAAACTACACCAGACTGTTGCACAAGAATGCTCCATCTCAGCGGTTCCCGAAGCTGGAGTTGCAAATCAATCATCAACTGTGAATTCTTGTAAATCCTTCTTGGAAATACTGCTAAATGTCAAGAATTTAGCAGAATCAAATCAAAATGATAAAATAGCAACTATGTTTTAGATGTTAGAAGAAATAAAAACTTTACTGACAAAGAGAGAAAAGATATGTTTTAGTTGTTTCTGTGGTCAATTTAACTGTTTGTTTGACTTACTAGCAATGGTTTCACATTCTAGCAATGGTTGAGGTTATTTTGTGTGACGGAAAAATGAAAGTTACTTTATGTAATATCTTCTTATTGTAAAGTACTTTGTATAATGTCAGATGAACTGAGTAGCCAAGCTTTTATCATTGCTTTCTGAGCATTAAACTTGTCTTTGACATAAAAAAAAGAAAACCTATATAGTGGAATTTATTTTAATACGTTGAAAAAACTAAATAAATCTCATTCATCTTTCTTCCATGAAGAAATTCAACTTTTAAGATTGCAGTTTTGATCACGTTTGTATTCTTCTGTACAAATGTTTTCTTAAAACATTCTGTCACTAGAATATTTTTCACATTTCCTAAAATATTCTCAACAATTCAAGATATAATATAAAATTAAAATATTCTTTTAAACTACTAAAGCCTTTGGGTATATTTTATGCTTATTATAAAAAAATATCAGATTAAAATAAATCACCTCAACAGCATGTTAAGAGGAAAAAGAGAGCGTGAACTTTGTCTCCATATTTGTGTGCATGAGCTCCCCCTTGTGGCCAGTGCTCATAATTGTATAATCTTTAATTCCAAACCTCTGTGGGGATGATCAGTCTGTCATCTTATTAAGCCCCTTAGCATGATCCAGTTTAGAAGATATACATTGTTATGTATACATCAACTCTAAACAGTGTTTATCTGTTTATAAATTCAGTCTAATCTGTTCAAAGACTGCATCATACAACAGGGACAAGCCAGTTTTATTGATTGAGATGATAAAAAGTAAGGATAGAAGATGAAATATCTCCCATTTTTCTCCAGGAACGGACTCGGAGCTTGTTGAGAGAGTGGTATCTCCAAGATCCCTACCCCAACCCGTCCAGGAAACGCCACTTGGCCCAGGCTACGGGTCTCACACCTACACAAGTCGGTAACTGGTTCAAGAACCGCCGCCAAAGAGACCGCGCCGCCTCGGCAAAAAACAGGCAGGTTCCCACATCATTTTAAAGATTTTAAACTGGAGTGGAAAAATCCTAAATACTAAATTTTGTGGGGGAAGGAGGGCGTTTCCATTTAAACTCAGGAGAGGCACTTTAACTAATTTCTGTCCCCCACCTCAGGCTTCATCAGGATCCGTCCGTCCTGCCGTCGGAAGGCTCCCCTGACGGCGCCCTGCAAGAGCGGCACCCCCACCCCCACCTGCTGCCTACTTCCCCTCGCCACCTCGGCAGCCCAGAGGCAAGCGACTGCAGCACAGAAACTGAGCGCAGAGGGACTGGGGCGTCTACACCAGAGATCTCTGTCAGCAGCGATGGCGAGTTTGAGTCTTGAGATGATTCAAGTATTTTTTTTTTTATAAAGGTATAAAAACATAACATTATAGACGGTGAGGCGATGGACATGCTACAGCTGCTTAAACAGAGAAGCGGCGGGGAAACTTCTGCCTCTGAACAGACTTTGTACAAGGAATTATGCACTTAAAAAAAAGCACTGAGAAGGGTGCTGGTCATTTCGCCCCTTTGCTATGTTGTATTTTTTCAGTTTTGGTCTTTTTCTGGCAGGAAAACAAGGCGTCTGCCACGGGACGCTTTGTGCCAATGGAATTCATTTATGCTGGTCCCAGTGACATCTTAAACCCACTTTCACAACTAAATGATTAAAAGAAGTGTACTACAATTCACTTAAGAGGCAAATATATGGAAATGTGATTATGTGACACTATCAATATTATTTACCCGCAGAAGTTTGTTCATGTTTATTATGGTTTCAAGCAAGGTGATAATTCAGCTGCTTTTTAAGAGTTAAAAATTGACCAAATGGCATTCAGAACAAAGCACAAATTTTACATTTTTAAAACGAACGCTCATTTAGATGATAGATTATTACCAAGTGGAATAAACAGAAAAGCAACGGCTGAAATCATGTTTTCTAAAATAGATTGTTTACATGTAAGCTGGCAAAGGGGCAAACTGACGTTGGAGCCCAACGAAACCCATAAGCTTAGTTGTTGTTGTGTAGAATGATAAACAACTACTGGCTAACAGTGTGTTTAAGTCTCAGGTACAGATTTTAGAGCTAATCCTAATGTTCGGTAGCTCATGAGAATATTAGTACTGTTGTGTGTTTTTTTTTTTTTTTTTTTACTGTTTCAAATAAATCTGTAAATATAAATGATCTTGTAAGATGAAAGGGAAGCTGCATTCATTTGTGTGGAATTTGTGAAAAAATCTATAAGAACAATGCCTTCTGTAGGCTATAGCTGTATGTGAATATGTCACCCTGGACAAGAATAAATTAATACTTACGTGCCCTTACAGATTTAAAGTAGTGTAAAACCATACATTGTCAGCGGTGCACTAATGTTTATGTGTGTCTCAGTGTCGTCTTCTACTGCACTGGTTAAAATGTGCGCGCAAACGTCGTCACTACGAACAACTTCGACTCTTTTCACTGCCTTATATGGAGCTAAGGGCATTCTGATAACGCAGGTTGTGAGTCTATGCAAACTGTCTGTGACTACAACACGCCTGTGAGAGAACAAACTATTTCAACTACAGCCATTTTACCTGTTCACCTTTCCCTGCAATCCTCGTCAATGGAAGATGCTGTCAGAGGTTTCCAAGCTGCTTCAAGTTCAAAGTTCACTGGTCCTTTTCTCCATGTGCCTAATGCATTTCAGAACAGTCAAAGCTAATCAAATGTGTCTTCATTAACACTCTCGCAGGCCTGCTGTCTGACATAACTTTCTTACAACTGTCATTTCTCACGTTTCTGTAATTCAGTGAAAATGTGTATTTTGTAAATGTTTTTGTGCGAATAAGTAAAACTGTTTTTATCCAACGTGGTCGTGAGTTTTTGAATGTCGAAAGCTCCAAGCAGTGTGTTGGAAGTGTACCGTGAAATATAACGCTACATCATGGCACATTTTAGCAAAACTTATTTTAATGAAATTTGTTGAAGTTAAGAAAAATGCAACCTGAAAATGTATAATTATAACATGTATACGTTTTTCTTTTTGGATTGACATCAAAAGAATATCATTTTGAGGCAGAATATTCAAAGTTTTTAAATATTTTTAGTGAATTTAAGTCACAACTCTTAAGTTTTTAGGAAGCTTTAAATGTAAATGACCACAAATTGCTTTTTTATATAAAGAACCTTTCTTTGATACACAACTCTTAAAAGTTGTAACTTTGCTTATAAAATCTGAGGTACTGTTTATTGACAGCTTAACTATAATAAATACAAAAAATTGTAAGCAGCACGATATAAAAAAAAAGCTAACAAGGGACATTAAGAGAACTGTGCAGAGATTGCTGAGTTTTTTTTTTTGTTTTGTTTTGTTTTTGTTTGCAAATGTTATCATCTTTTTTTTTTTTTTTTATTTTTTGTTTGGGGACTAAATTACTTAATGAGAATCTCATTCTCAATAAACAAATGTGAAAAAAAATAAAATAAAAATAAAAAAAGCTAATTTAGCCTGACTGACTTTTGTTTTGCATTATTTCAACTAAAACTCTGTAAACTGGTTCAATAACATTAATGTATCTTTGGAATCAATTAAGTATTTTTGATCTAAACTGAATTTGAGTCAGAATGTGATTTGTTTAATCTTAAATTACTAAACTGAGAATTGTTTCAACAAAAATAAAATGATTCCCAATAAATGTGTCTAATGCTAAAAAATATATGAAGCTAACAAAAGCAAGTTAGCTTAAACTTTGACACACCGCTAGTAAATTTAAAAAGCGATACTGTTGCAGCGTTCAGCTATTTTGTAACAACAAAACCCTTACAACTTGAACAAATAGCCGACAAATAAAAGTTCTTACCAGTTTCCGACGACATGTTGATTCCATTTTGGCGACGTTTCTGATTCTTTTGAAACCGCAGCCGTCCCAAAGATGGCGCCCGGTTTCTTTCCCGGGTCCACTTCGGTCAGAAGACGAAAAAAACCGGCCACCATTTTGGAAAAAAAAGACCCCACGCTTATGAAAGAATAGCAATCAAACGAGGTGTTGAATTTGTCACCATGAAGTTGAAAATGAGCTGTTCGTTTGGAGGATCAGTTCGGCAGCGTCACAAATCCGCCATTATTACGAACTTTGATCGCAAGGCCGAAATTTTCAGCGTCAATAAGACGCATTACTGCATCTCACCGCTAGAGGGCAGTATAATAACCTTATTTGTTTGACATCTTTGTGAGGAGGAGTCTGTTTTCATATCTTCACCTCGGTAAATATATAAACAGAGGTGTAAAGTACACTATCACTATATTTCATACATAGCAATGAAATAATGATAAGAGCGAATTATTTAACTCGTTTAGTGATTTACATCTTTGTTGCACCTCTGGATTTCATGATAAACTAGAATTTTAATTGAACTGGGTCAAATATTAAATTATTTAGTCCCATCTTTGCCATTCTCCCAAAGCAGAAGATAAATTAGTACTGCAAGAGGAGCCTTTTCTTTCACAATTCAGTTTTTTAATTTTCAGCCATGATCAGACTGTTTTCTGGTCACGTCTGTTTTTTCCTGAATTAAGGTTTTTTTTTTTTTTTTAACATTTTCTGATGACTTCAGTTCCAGCAGGAAGTCAAAATTGGGCTAATAAAGTGTCAACGATTCCAACGATTTACTGAAGAGGTAATAACAGTAGCCTGTATGACCAAATATTGTAGCTTATGTTCAGATGTTGTTAGGGTGTTAGAAAATGGATGTATGGATGTATGGATGTTCTGATTCAATATTAAAGTTGTCCTGGATCAACAAACCTGCATAAAAGGTAAATGGTAAGTAATAATCTATGCAGAGTTTGCAGAGTGCACCACAAAACCCTGAACTGAACTGAAAGGTCATTTGTGGAAGTTCTCCTTTCATATACAAAACAAAACCTTTCCTGGTTCAACAAAAAATGTAAAACTCCACCTCTCCCCACCCTCCTTCGCCATTAAACGGGTGTTTTTACATTGTGTGACCCCACCCACGCTTCAAGAGCAGACTTATGCCCAGCTGTCAGTTGTGATCCCAGCTTAGCTCATGCATGTTTGTCTTAAATATTAAGCTTGATCAGGCTCTCGTCGGACAGGTGGGAGTATCTTGAACTGTTAGCGAAAGCATGGACAGCCAAGGGAGGAAGGTGGTGGTTTGTGACAATGGGACGGGGGTGAGTAAATGCTTCAAACTCTTTCACACATCATAACATCACAGATTGTTTTTCTTTTTGGCTTGATGCTATATAGCCTTCATCTTTACAAGTTAGCCCAACATCGGTGATATTGTCATACAAGTCAGGTGTGCTGCATCTCTAACAGCGTTATGATTCAAGGGTTTTCAGTCAAACAGATGCAGAAATCCTTCAGGGTGTGAAACTCGGCGCATACTGCAGCCTTGTTGCATGAGTCTGGACCTGTCTCTCCTGCTTTTACAGACATCCATAAATGGTTGTGATGGTTTGAAGGGAGCAAACAATTGGATGAAAAGCAGGAAGAAGTATGAGGTGTTAAAATGCTCAAAGGGGCACCTTATAGGATTTACGTGTTTATTTTTAAGACTATTGGCAAATAAAATTCATACCAAGCTGTTGACCTACATTTTTTTCTTATTCGTTGATTTTATTTTGTTTTGTTTTTTTATAGGAATGTGTTGCATTGCTTCAGGCTAAGGAATGTGTGTTTTGTCCGAACAGACATGTTGAGACAGTAAAGTGAGAGGTTTCATCTTGATAGAACCTGTGGTTGATTTCATAGCGTTTAAACACTCTGTGACTATTTATTTAAAATGCCTTCATGCACATACTTTTCCAATTGTGTGATTAAAAAAAAAATCAATGAATCTGAGTTCTGCATACTCGCAGCACAAAGTCTGAGTTTCGATCGACGAGCAGAAATGGGAGCTTTATTTGCGCACACACAATGTACTTCATGTTTCTTTTCCCACTTCCCCTGCACAGTTTGTCAAGTGCGGCTTTGCTGGGTCCAACTTCCCCGAGCACATTTTCCCAGCCATGGTGGGACGGCCAATCATCCGGTCAACCACCAAAGTGGGCAACATTGAGATTAAGGTGAGCTTAAATGTATAAAAACAAAAAGATGACACAATGTTAGAAAAATATTTAAACACATCACAACCTTCAGTGTATTTTATTGGGATTTTGTGAAAAGAATCCAAAGTTTTCACCATTTTTGACGATTAAAATTCTAAATGTTTTTAATAACTGATCATAATGTGACAAAATTACACATTGTCTATGTGTAATTTTGCATAATTACACATAGATAAAGAGGCAGGCATTTAATGTAATGAATTTCCTGACCCTTTGCTAATCCAGCTCTGAAGCGTTTGATGATTGAAACAATGCACACAGTTCATTTTTACACTAAGGTAACCTGTGACTGCGCAAATCATGAAAGCCTTTAAGCATCCTGATCCTGTCGGGACTGCAAGGGAGATAAATAGATCAAACCGAAGGGGAGATTACATGGCTACTTGATACGTCTTCTAGTTTTACATTAAATTGTATTTTGTGGAAGTGAAATTACTCACTGTAGGAAAATTGGAATCTATATTAAGAAAAACATCTCTTCAAATTATCTTATCTCCTAATATATCAGTAAAAAAAACAAAGAAACTGAAACTTTTACATGTTTTGCAAAGAATACAACCATCCCTTTACACTAGACAAAAGACATTTAGAGTCTTACTGTCATGTCTCTGACCTCTTTCTCCAGGACCTGATGGTTGGGGATGAAGCCAGCGAGTGCCGCTCCATGCTGGAGGTGTCCTACCCCATGGAGAACGGCATGGTGCGATGCTGGGAAGACATGCTGCACCTGTGGGACTACACCTTTGGCCCACAGCGTCTCAACATCAGCCCATCAGAATGCAAGGTAATGACTTCACACAGAGGGCTGGTCCTGGTTTTCACAGGTCTATGCTCTTTGAGCATAGTTAACATTATTTGTCGTTTTGAAGGTCTTGCTGACTGAGCCACCCATGAATCCCACCAAAAATCGAGAGAAAATCGCTGAGGTGATGTTTGAAAAGTACCAGTTTCATGGGATCTATGTGGCGATTCAGGCCGTGCTCACACTCTACGCCCAGGGTACGTTTACATCAAGTTCCCGCTTTTAAGGTCGTATTATAAATTAACATCACCTGAATACTTTATGCTTGGACTCATCCACCAGTGGACAGATTTTCAAGATTTGGCATGTTGTGTTTGTTCAGGTTTGCTTACCGGGGTGGTTGTAGACTCAGGAGATGGCGTCACCCACATCTGTCCGGTTTACGAAGGCTACTCTCTACCCCACCTCACACGTAGGTTGGACATTGCAGGACGAGACATCACGCGCTACCTCATTAAGGTGAAACACTCAGAAAAATGTCATTCTTTCTATAGTACCATCAGTTTTGCTATTACAAGTGATGCTTTATCCTTCCTTCCTTCAGCTCCTGCTGCTGCGTGGCTATGCCTTCAATCACACGGCTGACTTTGAGACGGTGCGGATGTTGAAGGAGAAGCTCTGCTACGTTGGATACAACATTGAACAAGAGCAGCGCCTGGCCTTGGAGACCACCTTCCTGGTAGAGTCCTATACGGTACGTTTAGGAGCAACAGCCAAGAAGACATACTTTCAGTTGGGGTTTCCCCAAGAAAACTTGCTAAACCCAGTACTAAGGGCAGTCTATCAGCGGCCAACTCTGTTTTTGAGTTTAAAAAATATTTAAAGTTGACATAATATTTGAAAATATCACTATGTAGCTATGTGCTATTGGAAGACGTTATGAACACCATTTATAAAGTCTTAAAAATAATGCACTGGGAGAAACCCTGAATGTGTCCTGGCTGTTTAAGTTTTACTGGTCCGTGTGTTTGCTGCAGCTCCCCGATGGCCGGCAGATAAACGTAGGTGGAGAGCGATTTGGGGCTCCAGAAGCTCTTTTCCAGCCTCACCTCATCAACGTGGAAGGAGCCGGCATAGCTGAGCTGCTCTTCAATACCATCCAGGCTGCAGACATTGATCTCAGGTCTGAGTCTCCCCTCTTCGGCTGCCTCTGACAAACCAAAGAACTGACACTGACACATTTCCACTGTGCTTTGCTGGGCAGGGCTGACTTCTACAAGCACATTGTCCTGTCAGGAGGGACCACCATGTATCCCGGCCTTCCCTCCAGGCTGGAAAGAGAGATCAAGCAACTCTATCTGGAGAGGGTGCTTGATGGAGACACCCAGAAGCTATCAGTAAGAATCCGAAGGGCATTAATGGCTTTAGAAAACCAATGAACATCTGTGTTGATTCTTGAATAATATAACAAATACCCAATGGTACTGGTAATCAAACTCATTTTCATTTAGGGGATACATCGCATTTAAGAATGTGAAATTCACAAAACTTTCTAAGAAACTGCTGAAATATTAATAAATGTCTGTTTCTGTGTTCAAGAAGTACTTTTTAAAATACTTAAAAAAAAAAAAAACCTGACACTCTGTGTTTTCTTGCCCATACCTTTCTTCACTTTACTTTGCCCCTCTGCAGAAATTCAAGATCCGAATCGAGGACCCGCCCAGACGCAAGCACATGGTGTTCCTGGGCGGAGCGGTGCTGGCCAACATCATGAAAGACAAGGACTCCTTCTGGCTCAGCCTGGAGGAGTACAGGGAGAAGGGCCTGGGCGTGCTGCAAAAGCTGGGAGGAGGAATCCGATGAAACAATTACAACAGACAAGACAGAGAGAAACCAACGTATGAACTAATGCTAATTTTGTTATTTCATCAAAAAGATTGCCCAATTATTGCCCTTTCTTCTTCTCTGGTCATAAAAACAGTGAGCTTTACTCTACTGCTTCTTTTACCATAAACGCTGTAAAGCAAGAATGCAACTGGATTTTGCAAGTTTTATTTCTTGCGTGGTTTACACAGTGTCATCTATATTTATTGGTCCTCCGTTTTTTTGGCCTGTTTATAAATGTACAAACAAAAAGTTAAAACCGGTATCTTCCTATTGAGGATAAAAAAAATGGTAAAATCATCACAAACATAAAGTCATATGGAAATGAACGAAACGGATTGACTCAGTTGGCCTTACTGGCACATTTTCCTGGGACCACTTACCCCACAAAAACAAATAACTGAGTCTGAATTGTGAATCACACATTTTGGCTTGTTCTTTGGGAAAAAAAAACATGTATTTGTATTTGGAAGTGGATGCCATAAGATGAATAAAAAAAATTTATATTTCTAATATTTCTAAAATGTTAACAGTGGTCAAGCTAACTTTGTTTGCCAAAGAGAAATCCAAGATGAACAATTTGGAAAAGATACTTATTTGAGAAAATTACAAAAAAATACAAAATAATATGAGTGTTCACTTTGAAACTTCTGCATACAGCCATTTGTTTTAGTGTTGTCGCTTCAGCCTCTGCAGCTAGTGTTTTAATGAGATGCTATCAAATAAATTCTACAAGACAAAAATTACATGATGCTGTATTAAATTGTTTCATGTCAATTCTGCAAAAGAAAAAAAAACAAACCCCTGAGGCTAGAAAAACTAAGGATGAGGTGAAAAGACTGATTGGATTTTGCTGCCACCTAGTGGTGATTGAGATTATTGAATACAAAATCCTTCCTGGAAGCACGTGGCGCTGGTACAGATATTGCAATCTTTATTGCGATACTGCATTACCTGACAAAATACAGTCAAGTATGTGTTGTTGTTCTTTTTTACATTGAAAAGAATCGGTGAGCTCCCACAGTAAACACATGCTTCAAACACACACGCACGCGCACACCCACACACGCACACACACATAGATCAATCTTCACGTTGAATGAGAAAGCATGCAACAATGTTCACATCATAGCTCTCAAAAACAAACCTTCTCAGTCGGATTAAAAACTCCACATATGCTGAAAATCTGCACTTTCATATCCACACAACAAACTGAACAATTTCAATTTAGCTTTAAATTCACAATGTGATAGTTATATTTATATATATATATGTATATAGATTTGAAAGTGACACAGAGTCAAACAGTCTGTTGGCATTGATGACTTGCAGCAGGAGTCCCAGAAGCTGGTGATGAGGACATTTACATTCTTCCAGTCCTCATGAGGTCCTGATTTGTTTGTCAGAACACAATACTTCATCTTACACTTAGGCCAAGAGAAACAACACAACTCAGAGCAGATTTAAACAAAAAAAAAAAACAACAACAACAAAAATGGACTCAATGCAGGAAAAATGTTATTTAATACATTCGCAAGTCAGTCAGTAAGTTGATCAACTTGTTGCAAGTTGGGTTTGTTTTTCCTCCCTGATCAAATTTTGGCCCCAGCCACAACATTTACCATTTTCTAACCCATTAACAAGGCTGTAATGTCAAGATTTCACCAGCAGGTGGCAGTGATGTTGAAGTAATTATTTGAAAAATCAAAAGGAGATCCTGAGCATGGCTAAAGAAGTGCTAGGCTGAAGGTCTCTGTAAGACACGATAGATTTGTTCGCTTCATAGATTTAGAAAGAAAAATAACAATGTTTACATTTCATTCTTCACAAGACACTGAAGTGCAGAAGTCAAGTGCAGTGACTACTGCAAATTTCTGACCAATAGTTGTCTGTCTGTGGGAAACAACATTCTGCTCAAATAATCGAGAACAAGCTGGAAGAACACCAGGGCTGCAGAGAAATTGAATTATTGATTTCCCAAAGCCCTAGGAGAGGGAACAAATTTCTCTGAGCAATTTGAGGCTTCTTCTCTAAAATTCGGCACGTGGCCGGAAATTTGAAATGCAGATTGTTAATGGAAAGCAACACTTCTGCTGGTGTTGACTTATCAGGTAGTTTGGGGATGCAGTTTCTTGTGAAGCAAATAATCTTTCTCCCCCAAAGATTTCAACTGCAGAAGTCCACACTTGGGAGAAGTAGACATATTTACATTTGTCCTTTTCCCAATTAACAACACCAACTTTGAATTTCTGACCAATCACCTAATTGCCATCAGACATTATATGAGACAAGAAGTTCGGCCTCGATGATGTGTCAAGAAGAAACTGGGGGGAAAAGAAAGAACAAATCTCTTGTTATAAGCAAGAGTAAGTTCTTGTTCTTAAGGTTCTCTCAACAACTATTCCACTGGTTTAAGCACAGATACCCAAATAGGGACGTGTGCAAAGTGGGCTTCAAACACCATTAAAACTCTGCACTTTAATGAGTCACGTTCAAATTCTCTGTTGTTTTCCCAAAACATGATGGGACTAGAAAGGACTGTTGTCATATTTATTTATTGGCATCAAAGGGAAAAATGTGTCATGAGAAGAAAGGTGAAAACAATGAATGCCAATGTTGGCATACCTCAAAAAGAGACGGCATGCTTCGGATTATAACTTTTGCAAGACCATACTTTTCAAGGTTGGTTGCATGAGTGTTGATAAACGACGAAATATTAAAACAAATAAATTATTGAACACAAGCACTGTGTTCTCTTGTATTGTTGCCTTCCTACCTACTGGTGCACTGAATGAGGCAAAAAGCCTGTCAGGAATGCTGAAATGTTTGTAAACTACTTTTATCAATATTGCAGCAAATTTAAGAAATTTGTTACAAAACTTTAGGTCCATATTACCTTCCCCTAGCGACGAGACGCAAAAGAAGAAGACAAAATATTAGTTTGGCAAAAATATCCAGGTTAGTATGGAGAGGATCTTAAAAAAAAAAAAAAAAAAAAAAAACTGAAGCTTTTCTGCCACCTTCCTCCCACTTTCTCGTTATTCCACCAGCAAAAAAAAAAACCCTGTGAGAAACTGAAAACAAGGAGGGGAGTCTGTGCCTTCGCTCCATCAGCCAAGCATAAAGCCACTTCTGTGGGAGACTGATATGCACAGCGGATTTCCAATCTCATTTCTTTCAAAAACCCTGATGATGCATGTTCTGTCACTTTGGTACTGCAGTTCGGTCTTGGCCGTGGCACATCTCACTTTTTTTTTTTTTTGCGAGGCCACATTTCAGGGAACCACAGAAAAGGTCGCATCCCCCACCCGAGAAAACTGCTGCAGATTTTTGCACAGAAAGTGAAGCAATAATACATCCAAGTGTCTTTTAAGACTTAGCCCAGACTTACAACGTGAAAGGGTTACATCACCACGGTGGACAATTTGCCTCCCTAAGTGCGTACAGGAAGTGGTTTTTTTGTTTCCAGGCAACAGCAGTCTCACAGAATTTGTGTTCTTTGGATTCGAGCCTCGGCGTCTCTTAATGATGTAATCCCTTCATGGTACAACTCTGGGTTCATGTTGCAGAAAAAAAAAACAAAAAACAATCAACTCCATTTATTACACATTTTCCATGTCACAAAATAGCACACTCCTTTTAACACAAGCGGCCTCAATGCGTGGCACAACTTTCGGCAAGTTGTCTCTGCTTTTTTTGCTCCGGTCCGTTCAGGATCAGGACCGTCGCTTTTCACGAAAAAGTCCCGACCCGTGACGAGGCACAGCGCACCGCGGGAGGGAGGAGACACAGAGAGAGAGAGTAAGAGACAGAGAAAAACACCAACCATCCACCCATCTCCCCGTCCTCCTCTTCCTCCTCCTCCTGCTGCTTCCTCTGTGCCTCCCACTCACTCCTCGCACACCGACTCGCTCAGGTCCACAGCACCACCTCTGGTGAGCCGCCGCATCTTGCTGAAGTCGTGGTCGGTCCTCAGGTAGGAGAGCGAGGGCCCCCCCTCGCTGTGGCTGGCCAGGTCCTGGGGCTGGGCCTGGGGCGGCAGGGCCCTCATCTCGCCGCCGCTGCGCCAGAACAGTGTGTATTGCTGCGGGTCGGACACTCCAAAGGTGGAGGCGCACAGCTGCGCCAGGGCCTGGCTGGTCTCGCCGGCTCTCCACTGCAACGTCCGCACGGCGCTCCGCTCCCCGTCCTGGAACAGTATCCGAACGCACCTCTGCAGGTGGGGGGGAGGGGAGGGGAGAAGGAGAGGAGAGACGGACGGATAGAGAAAGAGAGAGAGAGAGAGGAACACGAGTGAACGCGTTTTGTGCGTTGATGACAAACAGAGGTCAAGAGGCTTATGGAGTGAGGGCAAAAGAGGGGGAGGAGTGAGGGATGAGAACGGCGAAAGCTGCAGGAAACGAGACGAAATGAGGCTCATAAAAGAAACAGCCTCTAAAACAAAGCTCCCGCTTCCCACACACAGTCAGCCGGGTCGAAAAGCTTTATATAAACTTCCATCTTTTCGTGGAGCTGCTTTTTTATCCGCCACTAACTCACGCACATCAATCCTACGAGAGCTCCATCCCAACTTTCCCAAAGTTTCCCTCTGATCCAGACCGATCACGGCGATCCAAGCACGAAACTAAACAAGCTTCTGCATCAACAACTGCCACTCATCGAAAAACACGTTAGCCATTATATAATGTCCGATTCAGCCACCTACGGACGCCCTCACACCTCTCTGAACAGAGCAACACACACAAAAGACATGGCATATAATCCCCTCACCACACAGCCCGGTGTCGAGGAACCAGAGCAAATCCTCTTCTGCTCCACAAACACTCCCGACAATCCTGCAAACACTTCCAGCTACGAGAAAACACAACGCACAAATTGTCTCCAAAGACAAGCCCCCCAAACAGAACCAAGAGAAAACACAGTCAGGGACCGACAGTCAGCAGGTCTTTCCGTCATCAAAACTCACAGAGTCACTGAGCTCCTCGCTGTCCGTGTGCATATTGTGTTTGCCTGCTTCGACGGGTAGATGCAGCTCGATAAATTTCATGTTATCTGACCGCCCACCTCTTCATAGCACTTGGCTCACTGATCCTCGCCTGTGTCAGTGGAAAATCTGGCTGCCGGGTGAGTTAGATGGGCTATTTGAAGCCAGGAGAAGCACCACGTGACAAGATCGAAACGTGGATGACAATGAATTCCTTTTTCTTTTTTTTTTTTCTTTTTCAAATGGCTTCTGGTGGACCTGTTACACCGACGAGAAGAGGTGATAAAAGGGAGAGTAGGTAAAATTAAAATAAAATAAAAAAAACCATCAGCAGGAGAGTGCTGTAGCTTCAGGGGAAGTCCAGTCGTAAGCTGGCGGCTTCAGATCAAAGGGATTACCTCTGGACAAAAAAAGAGAAACAAATCTGAAAATCCCGTCTCACTTTGAAAATCTTGAAGCATCCGGAAGAATAATTACAACTTGATATAAAATGTCCGTCAAACGTGTGTGACTGCTTCGCCACGGCTGCCAACGTCACAGATGTAGGACAATTAGATGATGCTGCCATCAGCGTAATTAATTACTGTGATGCCTGTGGCTTTGTGGATGGATTATCTTTTGTTTTTTGTTTTTTTTTTCATGATGTTGTCTGTTGACCATTTAAAAGATGGCAGAACAGGTTTGAAATTATATGCAATCCTTCTAAGGATTTCATTTCATAAAAAGGACACCTGGTTCAGTTTGGCTTTTTTTTATGCACTGAGTCACTAAAGAATATCATTATTTGTTGTTTCCATGGCAAAGAAATCTGAGACCAGTGCTTCTGTGTGTGTTTTTTCTGTCCCATCATGGCAGACGGCGGCTCACACTTCACTCGGTTCTTCTGGAGGTTTTCTTCCTGTTTATTCAGAGTCTTTCCGTCCCACTGCCACCACATGCTTTCTCAGCCGAAGGATTGCTGCAAAGTCACCGACTGGCTGCAATCAGTTGCGCTTAGTTATATCGATAACTTTCAACAACCTGGTTGATGAAAGTTATCAATTCAACCCAACACGCTCCAATTGAATCTGAATGTGAACTTGATGGAAAGAGTTGGATGCATTCTTAAATCAATCAATTTTAGGAGTTATTTACTTCTAACACTGGTGAAAGCTCAAACTGAGACTTTCAGTAATATTAGAGTTTGTGGTTTTCTGTTTTATTGTCATCCATCAGTAGCGTTAAGAAATGCAACCACCCAAAGCAAATTAACTTGCTTTTGTTCTTTCTTTATATGGTGATTTTTAGAGGCTGTTTTCTTATCAATGACACATAATAGAAACATGTATTAGAGAGAAACAAACCTAAACTGAGAGGCTAGCAAAAATCTCCCCAATTCAAGCCAGCGTCCACGCCTTCACTCAACAACGAGTAAAAGCGCGTCACACTACGAGAGCGACAAATGGCAGCAGGACAAACTGTGAAATGGAAGCATGTGCAATGATAGTAGAATAAATCCCTCCACAGCAAACCCACTACAATGAAAAGAGAGCCGGTTGCCTACTTGGCTCTGCTGGGTTTCCTTTTGTTTCTGGGCCTCCAGGGTCCGTCTGCAGCTCCACTCCTTCAGAGCTTCCTGCACTTGTGGCGTCAGGCAGCCGGAGAACGGCTGATCCTGCTCCAGGCTCTGGATCAGGCACAGGCTCGCATAGACGCTGGTCAGGTAGTACCCGCCTGCAGGTAGAAAAAACAAACAGGGAAAAAAACCGGTGGTGGGAGGAAAGAAAAGTATTTAGCGCGTATTGCTTTGACGATCAGCTACAACAGAGCTATTTTAGGCAACAGCTAAGTTATGACAGGGGTAATAATTCAGTGGCTAATGGTGCAGCATAAAGCGCATAAACCAGAAATGTACATGTACTGAATAAAAAGACACATCCACCTTCTTTTTCCTCCGCTGTCCAAAGTCGAATCAGACTAAACTTCTCCTGTTTTAAGTTTATATGAATCACCAAAACTATTGTTTATTTCCTAAATATCACTGTAATGAAAGAGAAGAGATTTATTTATTAATGTCTTCAAAAATCAGAACTTTACATGCATTTCCTGAGTATTATTTATTATTTAGTAGCATTGCCTTCGAACTGTTGACTTCAAACCTTTTTGGTAATGGTTCATTTTCCTCAGTTTTTTTTTTGTGTTATTATTTTATTTATTTTTGTTTAGCCTCTGTTCTGATTGTGCGTTGTTGCTTATTCTCCGTGTTGGGCTTGTTTTTTTAAGCTCAGTTTATGTTCTCTGTGTTAATTAGTCTCATTTCTCCTGCTTGGCATTTTCCCTTCGCAGCTGTTCCACATCACCCTGATTAAGATCCTCTTAATCCAGTCTCTTCTCTACTATCAGGTGAGAAAATGCTTTTTATTCGCTGCTCCTGATATCTTAACAGTACAGTAGCTGTACTGTTAAGATACAAAACTCATCCATGGAGGAGCTCAGGGGGAAAATCACAGCTGACCAAAAACAAAATAAAGGTTAATCTCCCATTTGGAAAAAAAAAAAAAAAAAAAGACATCTTGATGATCTCCAAATAAGACAAAAGTAGAACTTTTATGGAACCTTTTGGAACGTGTGCATCCTGTTACAGCAGCCGTGAAACAGCATTTAAGAAAAAAGAGCGCTGTATTGAGTCCAAGATACGAAAGCTCACGTGACAAACTTACAAATCGTGACGTCTTTGTTAGCAGGCAGAAGATTAAAGAATTAAGTAACGAAATTATTTCATCAAGCACTAAAAAGAGCAATTCAGAAAAACAATCACCACGTAAATGTGATCATTTTAAAGCTTTGTGCAGCTAAAGTGCTGGCCTGAAAAGCAACATTTTATTAAAAGAAAACTCAGAGAATACATTGCTTATATACGTTGGTGCCGCAGGTTTTGCTCGGGGTTTGGGTCGTACCTTCTCCACCGAGCCATGAGGGCTCCAGCAGCTCCATCATATACTCCACCTCGATCAGCAGGTGAGGCCTGTTGCATTCAACGATCACATAGGACAGAGCAGGGAGGAAATCGTCCCAGCTCACATCCTGTCCTGTAAAACAAGAGCATGTCATCGAATACTTACTATTTCAAATGAAATAATTGCACAGAGTGAGTAAATTATGTGCGGAACACAAGATTTTTGTGAAACTCGACGACACTGTCGTGTCCCGCTCTCGTGCCACCTGGTTGGGATTTATTTGGTGAATTTGGCGTAGCAAAAAAAAAACACAATAAAAAAAAATCTGAATTTTGTCATTTAAAACAACATGTACAATTCAAAAGGCTTCACTGTGACGTCGTCGGACGGGCGGCAGCCTCACCGGGTAACGTCCCCATCGCCTTGTGGACGAACTTGCACACCTGGAGCAGCAAGAGCACTTTATCGATGGGCGAGTGGGTCCGCTGCATCAGGATCAGCTTCTGCTTCACCCTCTCCACCTCTCGGGCGTCCGGGACCCCCGTCCGCACGCCGAGCCGCTCCATGGCGCCGGTCCCTTTCAGGTGGAGCAGGTTCTGAGTGAGGCGCTGGGTGGAGCCGTCGCGCCCGTGGAAAGAGGTCAGGGCTTTCTCCAGGTGGCACTTCAAAGGCCTGAGGATGCAGGAGAACATGGCCCGCTCCAACGCCAAGTCTGCAAAAAGATGGAGGAAGGAAGATGAACATTGATTTGGCGTTGTCGTCTTGAGTGGTTTATTTTGATAGAAAAAAAACAAAAACACAAGAACAGGCAATATGCCCAGAGGGATGCACTGACCAGTGATGGTACAACAGTACAAAACACATAAACACACATAAATCTACCTGCCACTGAGTTTGAGGCTGAATGTTGCATCCATAGTTCAGAAATTTGACCTGATTGGATAAAACCAAGGCAATTTTTGGGATTCAGCTCATCAAAATGACCCCAGATCAGTTGGAAAACCACAGATACTTTTTTTTTTTTTTGGATGTTGACCAGAGTTATAATCACTCAAAAAGCCTCAACTTACCCTGGAACAATTCTGTACATTTTCATCAGGAGCGCCAGAAACACTGATCCGATTTTCACCTCTGGGTTTAATTCTCTCCCAAATATTTCAGATTTGCCGCACTGTCGCTCTGAAGACAAATTACCTGAGTCCAGTTTTGTTTTGTCAAGAGAGGAAGCCCATGTGTCCGTAAAAGTGATGTTGTTGTTTTCGGCCTGGCAACAGTAATTAATAATATCCAGCCTCGTGTCCGTGCACATGCGCGCACGTGCAGACCCTCTCGGCGTGGTCAGTGGGCAGTCCTGACTCAGTACTTTCTACTTCTCATCAATCCTCTTCCTCCCCCTCCATCATGTTTCCCTCCTGTTCAGTCCCACACATCTCTCCTCCATCCACCTTACTACACTAACCCCGTCCCTGTGATCCATCGCTCCTCTTCCTCGCTCCTCCCTTCAACATGTAACGTGATTACTGCTCCGTTACAGGCGTTACAGCCCTGGCAGCAAAGGTGAGTGGATCTTTTTTAAAGCTGTTACTCACAGACCTGTAACTGATTACACTCTCCAAGTAACCCATCTATTTCCATGCCTCCCTCTCACCCTGCAGCGAATCGTGTAGCTTTTCAAGTGAGCGTGGGACTCTGATATCTTTTTATGATAAACGAGGGGGAAGAGGAAAAAAAAAAAAAAAGAAAAGAAAAGATGCAAATGCCTCCCACCGACGCAACGAGAGATAAATCAGAATCGCAGCGCAGAAAGGAAAGAAGGAAGGAAGGACGAGAGGATGGGCAACCATCATTCGTCATCGCACACAGAAAAACACCTGCGAGGCACGAACAGA
This sequence comes from Poeciliopsis turneri, assembly GCA_922788865.1. Classification (NCBI taxonomy): domain Eukaryota; kingdom Metazoa; phylum Chordata; class Actinopteri; order Cyprinodontiformes; family Poeciliidae; genus Poeciliopsis; species Poeciliopsis turneri. Next base: position 741,328 of record CAKLNU010000662.1, read on the forward strand.
GAAGTCCAAAAAAAGGGAAAAGTCCTGCGCATGGTGCTGTGTCAGCACAACCAGCTACTTTCCTCCTGTGACGTCTTTGAATGGGAAGCTTGGGCGCGTCAGGCGGGGCGATCCCGACGCTGTTTGTTAAATATCAGAGACAACAAGACCACCCCCTCCAACCAGCACTCTAATACTACACACAGCCTGCTGTGTGTTGACAGCAGCCCACCACGTCTGCTTCTGTAAGACCTTCCGCTCAATGCTTCCTCGTTTTTTCTCTATTTCTCTTGACGATATTTTGTCCCGAGAATTCATCCATTTGTTTTTGTTTTTTTAGTTGAGATGGATGAATTCAACTGTTTTTAACACTAAATTAAAAACACTGATGCCTCAATCCTCATCATTAAGATGTTCAAATACTGTAAGAAACTTTCAAGTACAGACAAATCAGGATTTTCACCCCTGATTTTACGAGCCTGGCGGGCCACCAGGCTGAGCATTGCTTATTTATTTAAATATTTTAAAACTGTTTGCATTTTTTTTTTTTAAAGACTTTATGGTTGGTGTTCTGGTATTAATATTCCAATCTTTCAATAACACATAATTATCAAGTGATATTTTCAAATTTCCTGTCTACGTTAAACATTTTTAACTGGAAAACACGACGGGCCGCCGGATGAATGGCTGACCGAACATCCAAACACCAGGCTCAGCATGTTTTCAGGGGGAAACAAATAATACTTAATGTAAAAGGACAACAGTCTTTTTAAATAACACCTTTATAATATCATATATGGCTCTCTATTTTCTTTTTTTAACAAAAAAATATAACTTGCACAGGATATTAAAAAGAATTCAGCAAAAATACTGTCTGAAAATCGACATATCCAACTGGGAAAAGCTCTGATTTATCTTCCCTAAAGAGCCTTAAGCAATAGATCTGTTTGACTGTGTGAGTGACGGAGCAGCCAGCGTCACACGGCTCTGCAGTCACGAAAGGATCTCATCATAATTTCCAGTCAAAGACGCTAGATTAAGCGCATGAGACTTACGAAATGTCCACTTCACTCTGTATTCCCGCATCTAAATATGCTAAGATGCAGATGCCATTTTTTTTCTTCAAAGTGGGACAGACCAAGAGAGCGTGCTCACAAGGAAGAAAAGGTGGGAAAATTTGCAGAAACAAGACAAGAAACAACTGCTAAACAAATTAAAAACCCAAGGAAACCAAAAGAAAATCATTAATATAAGGAAAGTAACTGATAGATCGATACCTAAGATTAGTACTGACCATTAAAATGACTTATTTCAATCTTCTCCTTGTGGCTCCAACTTAAGGATCAACAGGAAACGCAAAGCGTAGAGTAGGAATCTGAGTGGCAGTGGAAACTGGTGATTGAAGAGGAACCAATGTAAAACCCTGGAGGATGACCTCAGGGGTCATCCTGGAGGTCATCCTCCTTTTGCACTTTTTGGTGCCAGGATTAAATTAAAACTCTGCAAACAAAACGATGCGCGCAAAACCCAAATCGAAACAAACAAGGTCTGGTGGCTCCCTGCTGGGTTTACCTTTCTCGTTCTCCGGCACCAGGGTTTCGATGGGGGGCTCCAGCTCCCTGCTGTCCAGCAAGCAACACTTTGCCTGCGACAGGAAGAGGCGCAGGCTCTGCAGCAGCTGCGCCGAGGTGACGCCGACAGGCGGCGACGCGGAGCTCAGCGTCTTCAGCGCCTTCCTCTGATCCTGCAGGAAGTCCTGCACCGTGCCGCCGAACACCGAGCGCCTGTCCCGGGCCAGCTCCTCCACCAGCCGGGTCAGGCGCTTGTCGGGCGCGAAGAAGCACACGAAAGCCTCGCTCATGCGACGCATGCCGCCGCGGCCTCGCGAGCGGACGAGCGGCGGGCGGTGGAAGAGGTGCGTCTGGCTCTGGGCCGTGCTTTCGGGCTCCGAGTCCGAGTCGTGCTCGTCGTCCATGCTGCTGAAGGAGCTGCAGCTGTCCAGCTCGGCCAGGGACGGAGCCGGACGGCGCTCCAAGCCCAGAACCGTCCCTTCGATTCCCGCCTCTCGCTGGAACCTGGGCGCCTCGTCAGCGGCAGCGGATGTCTTTGAACGAGAGAGAGAAGTCTGTGGATTTTTGTTTTTGTTTTGTTTGTTTTTGTTTGAAAGCGTGTAGAAACTTAAAAACAGCGGATGTTCGAAGTGGAACCTCAGGACTGACCTGTGGCACGTACACAGCCATCATGTCGTCTTCCTCCGCCGAGCCAGGCGACACGGCAGGGGTTCTCCTCAGGACTCCGGCCCCTGCGTGAACTCGTCTCTGCGGGTTTGGGCTGGCCTTCTGCAGCCCCTCCGACGCCCCGGGCTGCTCCAGGGACGGGGGCGGCGAGTAGGAGCCGACGCCCTCCAGGGACAGATTCATGGAGGACTCGGAGAGCCGCAGACGCATGCTGCGCTTGAAGCGGTGCCGCTTGTTGGAGGCGCTGTGGTTGGTGTGCTGCGGCTGCCGCAGTTCGGAAAGATTCGATGCAAATTCAATTTGTAGTCGGGGTAGTTTTTTTTTTTTTTTTTCTTTCTTTCTTTCTTTCAGTTTTGTAACTTACCTTGCAAACCTCCAGCTGAAGAAACAGGGGGTTGATGAAGCAGACCTTGCCTTGTTTGGCCCGCGTGAACAGGGAACATCGGTCTTGAGTTCCCGCCATTTGGGCATTGGCGCCGCTGGTGGACGCAACTGACCCCAAAGGACCGTTTTGGATGTCCGCAGCGCTCGGTGCGCTCCAGAAATCTGATGGAAAACAATCCAAGAAGTTCACCTTTAAGGAAGCATAGCTAGACAGCAACTTATTCTTTATTTCTTTATCCAATTTGTCTAATCTATGTTATGAAATAAAACAAAAATATTGCTGCTTCTGTCCGGAAAGGATCAATTGCTCTTTCACACACCCAGTGTGACGTTGGCTGTGGTCCTGGAATGATAATAAAAGACTTAAACTGGCAAGGCTGCAGAAAGAAAGAAAAATATTCTTATGTTATAGTTCTTAAAAGAAAATCCAACTCAGGTAAAATCAGGAGTTGAAGGTTGGAATACAGGTTCAAAATTATTTTTCAGCTTTAATGAAATCTTTAATGAAATCTTAAGGAGTGTCCTCCTTAAAAAGAAGGACACTCAGATTTTACAGGGTCCGTAAAATCAGAACAATGGCAAAGCAGTTGGTTCGGTTTTCTGGGTTCTTGATCATAACTTGCAGCGTCTGTTGCTACATGTTTGAAATCAATGCTTCAATTGGGAATTGGTCAGGAACATCAACAGCTGAACATCTGCTCCTGATGTTCATCACCCAGTGTTTATGCAAAATCAGTTTGGATTTAGGCTTCAGCTGGCCAGCCAATCAGCTTTACGAAACATATAGTCTGAAATACAGGCACATTTTTAAAACGTTCTCATGCTTTGATCAACTCCAGGACGGAAACACTGAACCAGAGACGATCGCCACATGAGCAGACTCGCTTCGCAGAGCTCTGCTGTTCCGAGAATCTGCTTATCACTTTCGGCCACCATGAAGTCGCACCTCGCTCTTTGCTGCTGCAGCACAACAGCACATGTTCCCGTGTTAAAATAGATTCAAACTGGCAGTCACTCCTTCGCACCGTTGACTTTCTCACAACTGATATGCAGACATGCTTCACTCTGTTAGTCGTAGTGACGAGGGGAACCTGTCAGATTTAAGCCGGTGAGCCGTGAAAACAAACAGTAGCAGCGCAGTTCACTTGTCTTTGATTTCTAGGTGAGGAACGCGTGACTCATTATTTTCTGTTACATATAATCCTTGTGGACGTACAAGAGCACATTGCATATTTCACCGCAATTCCAAAAAGGAAGACATTTGCGATGCACTTCTTGGCGTGTGAATTGGTGATAGGTTACCCTGTCCCATATGTGAGATGGCTTCCAGCTGCCGGTGTGTTGTGGCCTTGGCGATGGCCTCTGGGAGCTGAAGAGGAAACGGCAATACGTCTCTGGAGAAACAAAAAGTAAAAATCGATACGTTTTTTTTTTGGAGGTAATAAAGCAGGAGAACAATTTTGTAGGTTTTTCTGCACAGGATTAAGCAGAATTGCCTTGAAATATGTCACTAAGCCAAACTATCAATGAGTTTGTAGAAGAAATGCAACGTTTCTCTGTGGAACATGCATTTCATCAACGTCGTCACTGTGTGACGGATAAATGGAGGTGGATCTTCAACTGATTTTTGATCAGATCTACGAAGTGATGTGTACATCTAATGGCACCGTGAACCTGATTCTAATGATGCCGTCAACAGAGGCCTATCAAAACATAGAGAAGCTATGCTAACCTTAAGCTAGCACTTCAGTAAACTACTCCAAAAGAAATCACTGTCAGCAGGACAGGAGTTTACTGGAGACCGCTGGTGTTCAGTCAGGGAACAAAGGCTAAAGCTACTTGGTTTTTAATTGTCAGAACATTATTGTAGCTTTTTTCTTAACCAAGCTAACCCTCTGTTGGAGCAGCTTGGTGAGGCTGACCTGCAGAAACTCTGCTTAGGGCAAAATATGCCATCCTTTCTAGAAAAATGCCAAATCGTAAATTACCGAAGAAGAAAAGACTAAAGAAATTTGATAAAGCTTCTCAGCGACGATCTGATTTGCCTAGCTAACGCAGCTCAGAATGACCTGCTAGCTCGTAGCGCTGAGGCTAACGGCCTGAATGTTACAGGACCAAGAGCAGCAGTTGATGCTGCTATTTGATTAAATAGGACTGGATAACAGCAGTGCAAGTAAAATGAAGCATTGCTGATTGCTACTGGAGAGCGCTAACATTTAAACAAAGAAGACAAAACGGCTCAACATGTAACCACAATCTGTCGCGTCTCCATGCCAGATCTTGTTTTTACTGAATTCCTGCCATAAATTTCACACTTGAATGTAACGTAACATTTTTTTTCACTAAAATGCAGCTGCTGTAAAAATAAAATAAATGCATTTAATTGTTAGTTTAAAATTTTTTCTTTCAAAATTTAAAATCAAGATCATCCCGTCAGTTTAATCTTCAGTTTGTTCTGAAATCATTCTTGAGTCTGAACTAAGTGGATTGTTAAAAAGGAAAATAACAGTCATCTGAAAAATAACAATAATCATCATTTTCTGGCAGCTTGATTAAAAAAATGATTTGTAAACAATAACAAGAGTAGCCAAAGACCAAAGAAAAACATTGAAAGATTGGATGATTATTGCTGAATATAACCAAAGCAGAATCAAAGCTGGTTTGCTTTGTCATTAGACCTGATTGTCTATCTCAGCTACAAACAAACTCCAGCTCAGCAACGTGGCTTTACGCATTAAAAAACTGGAAGATGAAACTGAAAAACACGTCCAGAGAATGTGAAACAAAGCCAGAAATTCCCTGAGTGTCACTATTCTGCAGGATACATATGGACATTGCGATCTCGACTAAAAAATACCAAATGAAAATATTCTGGGGCAGAGTTGTCTGCATGCTTGCATCTGCACCGTGAATGTTTTCTCTCTTTTTTTTTGTCTGAAATATTACCTGCTGATACAGTAGAAGGCCACCAAACGACACAAGTCCGGAAAGCTGAGTGCTGAGCTCTCCAAGGCGAACGCTGCTCACAGAACAGAAAGAGATTGACTGACAGCAGTGAAAGACTAGTTCGTTTCAGGAGGAGCTGTCAGAAATAATATGAAGCCGCCATGACACCTCCTGCAGAGACGAGTCATGCAGGACTTTGTAGACACTTTGTAGATTTGTTGGACTCCTGTTCTCAGGATGTTTCGAACTGTCCATCTGACTGACTCTGAGGCTGCCTAAAGTCCAGGTTTTTAAAAAAGGGAGAAATGTTAATGTGTTATTTTTGTTGTTTTTTTACAACAAACGTACTTGACTGCCTCCAGTGAAGAGAGATGCCTTGTTTGTCCTTCGCCATAAATGAACTGAGAGGATGTGGAAAGCTTTTCTGACAAACCTGGCGCCATCTAAAGCGGGAGTCTCAAACTCCGGTCCCGCAACCTTTCACTGTGCCTTTGCTCTAGCAAACCTGAATCCCATAATTAGGCCATTAGTGGAACTTTGAAAAATGGATTTGCATTCAGCCATTTGATTCAGTTGTGTTGGACCAGGAACATTCCTGAAAGTTGCAGGACTTCGGGTATTGGAGTTTGAAACCCCTGGTTTCATGGGAAATAAGAAGGCTTTATAGTGTGCTATAAGATTTATTGCGCATAAAGGCATGTTAATTAAAAAAAACTAGACCAAACACAAATGTCTTCAGTGAATTAAGCACTGAAGGGTTTTTTAAAATCGTTTTCTTGTTTTATACTGCATTTAATAGCTTCCCTTAGATACGGAAATTGAGTTTTCATCCTATTGACTATATATGGCCATCATTATTTAAAAGCTAGAAAACCTATTCACTTTTTACAACTTTAAACTGTTGATTTTCAAACTTCCTGCAATCAAATAGCTGTGCTACGATGCTAATGCGAGGCTACACACGAACAGAAAGAAGAGGTGCTGTTTTTTTTCTATCACCGTTCATTTCTGTCTGACAGTTAGAGGTAAAAATATTTCTGCTTGAACTTTTGCTCTTGACAAATATTACATGTTTTTTTTTTTGTTCCTGTTGCTTATAAAGTTGCTATACCCTTCGGCTGCCACTAGGATTGCTGCATTCATCGATCACGAACATGCTCTTGGCCAAGAGCTGAATATTCTTGGCCAAAATTGGAAGTTTGACTTTTACTCTGTATTTGCGGTCTCTTAAAAGAATTGAAAATCGAACCGGCACTCGCATCGGTGTAACTTTGTGTCGACATCAGAGGCTTATACTCACTGGAGTCCTCCTCACAGATGAAGCACTCCTTAACAGAGGAGGCACTCCGGTCGGCTGCCACTCTCAAACACAGCACCTTCCTCTGGCTGGAGCTGCACTTCCGCACCAAAAAGGTCTGAAAGCACAGAGAACCGTCGAGGACACAAGTTGTGAAACAGATTTAGTTTCATCTCTGTGCATTTTGACAAGGCACACAAACCACAAACAGAAGTGTTTGATAACAACTGATGTTCGATTAAATGCTGCCAAAATCGGCTGCCAAATCTGATTTGAAACAGCATTGCGACCTTTTTACTTCAACGTGCAGTACCAAGTCGGGGAAATAATTCCCAACTTGCCTTATAAACTACTAATAAATCCAGTTTCCATCCGGTAGTTTTCACCAGGAACAATTAGCAGTTACTTTTGGCAACAATGAGATGCAACGTGGCATCTATCGTTGTAAAGGATTGCTCCAGAGAATGATGAATGTGCTACTAAGGTGAATATTTACCCCGACAGGCTCTCTGAGCAGCATGTACAGGGCGGAGTCTTGGTTGAGCGACAGCTGCAGCCACACAGGGTGAGTGAGCAGCAGGCGATCCAGGACGCTGAAGGCCCGCTGTGAGCCTGTCTGGGTGCTGTCCTCCTCCTGCATCTACAGGGAACAGCCAGACAAGGCCAGACAAGAAAATACCTTGATTTAGACTTCAAATACTACAAATAAGAACAAGTTTTCTTCCCTCCTGAAAGCAGCGCGGAGCACAGTCGCCAGCTTTTGAAAAATACAGTACATTTTAATGAGTCACGATATTTAATCTCTAATTATAGTTTATATAAATGCACAAATATAGGCTGTGCTTCAACATATAAAAAGAAGAAAATGTCATTCTTTTGTTTTGCCATTTCCATGCATCACCATAGATTAGGAAACACCCCTGCTGTGTATAAGTTCTGTTTTCAACATTTTCAATGCTTGCTGTTCCAGTTTGGCCGCTGCGTGACGTGAGCCGGCCTCCTCTTGTGTTCCTGGTGACGTTCTTTACTTTGGTGGCGACCTGTTGCATCGGTGAGACGGACATTTTCACCTGCTGTCTGGAAGTGTTTTCTCTTAACTAGCCTTGTGCAGAAATTCATGTCAAAGCCGCAGAATATTTAGAGCGGCTTCGCAACCTTCTGTTCGCTCCTCGCTCTGCCAAAATGTTGTTCTGTGCGCGGAGAGCTGCACACCTCTCCTACGTCTGTCTGCCTTCACTGTAACGGGAAGCGCCGTCAGAAGAGGCTCGCTCTGGACGAGCCGCACCTATTCATGTACCGAAAAATGAAGCAGAATTACTGTGAACCGTGCATCTGTTTGCTTATTTTTGGCTCTTTAGTCATAGCTTTACTTCTCCCCCCCCCCCCCCTCTAAGATCGGCTTGATGCTGGATGTCACAGTGCGTGGGCTGTCTGCAAACTCTTGCGAGCGTAGCAGCAGATGGATGCTATGGCAACCTGGGCCTACACATCCTACCAGGCATTCCCACTCAGTGAAACACCCTTTTCTCCAACAAGTTGGGAGGCGCACGCAGCCACACGCGCACACACACACACGCATGCGCGCGAGCACACAACTTTTGCACACACACTTCGCCAAAGGGTGACAGGTTTTCCGGAGTGCAGAGGTGTTTTATTTCCAGATTCTTTTTCTCAAGAAAATAAAAACTGTCACAGAAATCAGAGCAAATCAGAGATGAGATGCAGCAACCTGGTTCCTGTGGCATTAGAGAAAGCATCATGGATATTATATCTGTTCAATATCCTATTGGAAAATCTTTTCCCACCATGTTTTTCATCACTGTGACATAACCGTCCCCTTCTTCAGGGGAAGCTGGTTCTTTTAGCAACTTACAGTTACTGGAAAACACCATCCTGGAGGAAGTACAGGAGAAACCAGTACAATAAGAGCGCTGGTGCCGTGTAACAATTACAGGTTCGTGCTGACGGAAGCCAGATTAAAGCAGAAATAAAATAAATCAGGAGGAGCATTTTAATCTAAAGGATCAATAGGGAGTGAAACATTATCCCCTCAAGGAGCAGACCGGCAGCAATAACTCTGAACCGAAGGTCTTTTGGGCTCTTAGATGGCTTGAAGAATAACATTTTTTTTTCCTTGCGACACTCAGGCTTGTTTATAACTATCAAAGTCAAAAAAATCTGCAAGTTTTCAGGGTGAAACCTTGGATCAGGTTAACGAAACTACTTCTCTTTGCTAATTGCCAGAAAAATAAAGGATTTTAACTAAATTTCTTTTTTTTGTTTCAAGAGTTTAATCATAGTAGAGATTATTCTTATTCCCTCACACTATAGGTATTCAACTCAAGGCCCGGGGGCCAAATCTTGCCCGCCGTAAATTTTTATGTGGCCCCATAAACTCCAAATTATAAATCCCTTCAGTTTTTCACAAACCAGCAAAATTCACACAAAATCAACGGATCCCCCTGTATTTTTTTCCCTGATTTGTTTCCTTTTATGAATTTGGAATAAAAATACAGACATGCTGCAAGAGAAAATTCAAAAATGTATTTACTAAAACGACATGTGGGTTGTTTCCCTTAACGCTTACTTTAAGAACCGAACTCAGTTTCTCCAGAAAGTCGCAATGTTGTGACAGCACCTGTCAATGCAAATCCACTCATCATTTGTAAATTGTGCAAACTTGCAATTTTCACCAGACAACGCAACATTTTCACAAATATGACCAATAGACGTAACGATTCCTGTATTTCCTTCTTTTCCGACCAATCACTGGAAGCTCCTGGAGGAACTGTAAACTGCACTATCCTCTTCAAATTAAAATCCTTATAAGTCTGTTAAGAAGGTGTGTTTTACAAAACCTTTTCTTCGTATGCGTGTTTGTGATTCTGAGTGGGCAGCCGGAGTCACCTCCATTGTATGTCGAGCACCACACAACCACAAAAGGCTACAGGACACACAGGAGGAGAGAAAGAAACAAAGCAGGGGGCAAGACCCAAGTGTTTCACTCGCCATTTCCACGTTCGCCTTACATAAAGTGCAACACTGCCCACACGCACACACTGAAAGACTTATGTAATTTCCTCAGAGAAAAGAGGGAATCGGTAATGGAGGAATAAGAGAAGAAATATATAAAAAAGATTAGGACGAAAATGCAGCGGTTAAAATTGAAGGTTGATGAGAAAAGCCCACTTTCTGCAGTCCTGCAGCGATGCACTTCAAAGTGACAGACTGCAAACACAGAATGCTGAAGGAGACATCAACAATTTATCAAACAAAGTGTTTTTGTCCCTAATGGCAGCAGCAGCAGGATAGACCTGCATGAAAACAGCTGATGCTGCTGGAGGCACTAAGCAGTTCAGGAGAGGAACATGAAGAGCCGAGGTAAAGACTCGTCTGAAAGGCGATGAAGCACGGCTGTCATTAATAAGGTACAAAAGGTCAACTTTTAAAATCTTTTACTCGTATTTGCTTCAAATAAATTTTAAGTCTCTTTTAAAATTAAATGTAGTTGGAGTTAATAAAAATAGTTCTACTTTGTTGTGTGTTGCTGATGAAATAAATCCCCTCCAGCGGGTACAACGTTTAATAAAGCAAGGCAAGGCACGTCAAGACACGGCTAGGCTAACCACTGCAGGCAGCAGCAAACCACTCAAAAACAGAGCGAGCCACTGGTTTCTTCAGAAACAAAGTGTCTGGTTTTGCCGTCCAAAGATTTGATTGACTGACGGAGAAACCCAGCTGAACCTTTTGGAGACGAGCTGAAACGAAATTGGAAGGAAATCTCACATGAAATGCCGTGTGGAAGAGCTGACCTACAAGCTGTCTCAGTGAGTGATGGAGAGCTGATGTAACACTGAACAAAAGACGCATTATAACCAGAGCTGAAAGGAAAAGAAAAACACAACAGGTGCTGTGATCACCAGTGTTGGTGTGTGTTTTCCGATTTCATGTAGATTTTGGGGAGAACAGCTCTGATTCGAAAGTCGGCCGTCACTCATCAGACATGTACAATAAAACCTGGTCAGACTGAAAAAAGGGCAGCACTCAGGTTCAAAGTGATTGTAAAGGCAGAGGTCATGAGATACATTCGACCCGTACAGTAAGCTGCAAGCATGGATTTGTAACTGCAATCATATCCAGAGCAGGTGAGCGGTGCGTGTTAACCTGAGCTTTGTTTCCAGTGTGAAGCTGGTGGTGGATATAAACAGAGAAACAAACATTACAGATAAAACGAGACTGTAAGGACCAGCCTTAATACAAGGCAGGATGGATCCATCCTTTCATGTTGTTGACGCCAAATTCTGATCCCACCCAATGTCGCAGCAGAAATCGAGACTCATCAGACCAGGCGACGTTTTCTCCTATTGTCTGATTTTGGTGAGCCTGTGCGAATTGTCGCCTCGGTTTTCAGTTCTAGCTGACAGGAGTGGCACCCGGTGTGGTCTTCTGCTGCTGTAGCTTAAGGTTTGATGTGCGTTCTGAGATGCTCTTCTGCATTCCTTAGTTGTAACGATCTGTAATTTGAGTTTCTATTGCCGTTCTATCAGCTGGAACCAGTCTGGCCATTCTCCTCTGACCTCTGACATCCGCAAGGCATGCGCCCACAGAACCGCCGCTCACTGGATATTTTCTATTTTTGGGACCGTTCCCTGTAAACCTTAGAGATGGTTGTGCGTGAAAATCCCAGTAGATCAGCAGTTTCTGAAATACTCAGACCAGCCCGTCTGACACCAACAACCATGCCACATTCATGGTGACTTAAATCAACTTTCTTCCATCCTGATGCTCGGTTTGAACTGCAGCAGATCGTCTCGGCCATGGCTACATGTCTAAATGCAGTGATCTGCTGCCATGTGATTGGCTGATTCAACACTTGTGTTAATGAGCAGTTGGACAGGTGTACCTGTACCTGAGTGTATATTTGCTCACAACTCTCCAGGTTGATGGATGCGTTGTTGTTGTGGAGGTTCAAACATCTCTTTCTGCTGTGTCGGGTGTTTACGTTTGATTTTTCCACAGCGATTCATAAGGAAGTGGAGTGTTGCTTTAAATTACACTATATGTTCAAATGTTGTGAATTATCTGATCAAAAGTTTACAAAGCCATGGGAACATGACCTGGACTTTGTTTCAAGGTTTAATAAATTTAGTGCAAATCAACTTTTGAATTGAAAGAAAGTAATAAATTGTACTTTAGTCTCATTCAAAACCAGAGAGTGAGAAATAATAACATAAAAAAATGTGTGTGTGTGTTTATGTTTACATATTTGTTGTAAACATCTGCTTTCACTTCCTGAATTACTCCAACAGATTGTTTTCCATCAGCAAATCTGTCAGTACAGATTTACTTACTAAACAGAGTTGGTTTTAAATCTCTGCTTGGCTTCTCAAACTGAGGGAGCAGCTTTTCTCTCTCTATTTTTATTTCTCCACCTGTCACTCCCAGGCTCCATGTGAAGACATGCTTTCCTCCGTGTAAAAAAAAAAAAAAAAAAGATCAGCATTTTGTGGGAGAACTGTGTAGGATGAGAAAGTTTCTGACAGCATGCAGCTGCTCTGTGAAAGCCTTGGTCTCGCAGAGACATCCTGGTGTCCTTATTTACAGGATGTAGTGGTCTGCCTCTGAAACAGATGATGTCTCTCTGGTCACACAGTCCACAGTCAGAGGTTTGTACGTTTCCAGGTGCGTCCATTTCTTCCAAAACAAACGCATGCCTCAGTCTCAGGGTTGGCAGACACCTTTTGTTTAGACACGCCCTCAAAAAGGCTTCGAGAATTGGGGGCAGAAAAGAGGAAAAGAAGAGAGAGCGGCATGACGCTCAGTACAGGACAGAGAGAAACTGGAAGAACCTCTGGAATTATTTTACTGTTGTAGACAAAAAAAACAAAACAAAAAAAGACATTTCAAAGCATTGTGTTTAATACAGAAGCAACAAATGAAAAACATAAAAATGGATAAATGCAAAAGCAACATGAGAAATGATCCCATGTTCAGCCAGTTACATCTATCCTGCGTCAAAAAACAATCAACTCTTAACAGCAGCGTTAAAGTCTGTTCCTCGAAAATCAAATGTAACAATGCAGAAAATCTTTAGAGTTTGACGATTTCTGGTTCTAATAAGGAGCTCTTAATACGTCTACCTCAGGAAAAAAACTTAAAAGTATTTAAGTAAACTCAAAACTCTTCTATGTTTTTATGGGTTTTTATCAAACAAATCTGGGTGAAACAGCACAAAATAATAGTTGTTCTTGCAGCACTTCACAGGATTTATAGTGTTAGCTCTGCATCACATTCCTCATAGCCACTTTTCATTCTTTGTACTTTATTTGTTTCTTCATTGGAGTCACTCAGATTGCGAGAAAAACTCTTCCAACAGACAGAGCAACATTTCTTTAGCTACTATAAATATCTGATCAAAGGCTACATGACTAAAGGGACGTAATGTTTGTCATGTTTGACTTTTTTGAGATTTAACTTTGGAAACATGTTATTTCAGGCAAAAGTTAATAATGTTTCTTGTGTTGTAGTGTCTTACTCAACATTTCATGTCACTATAACAATGGCAGTGAATTAAACAAAAAATTTTAATTAGGTTAATATTGAGCAGAGATTTGAGAGCTAAAATTATTCACCGGAAAACACAGAAGTTTTCCTCCTCAGGGAGCAAAACATTGAATTCAGTTGAGTTTTATGTGTAGGTGGATGTGGCAGCAACAGGAAAAGGATACTGGAAAAGCATCCTCCAGTTAACACACTGTTTTACACTGAGTTAAGCAAGTTTCACAGCAAAATTAGCTGAATTTTGCCATATTTTCAAAAACAATAATTAAAACATGGCATGAAACTTCAACTTTTTTTTTTTTCCCCCATATGAGATGCGAGATGGAAAAGTTAAACTTGTCCTGAGACAGTAGGAGCAAACTCCCAGACAAGCAGCAACGGGAGAACAAGGAGGAAACTGAATCCCCGGTGACATCTCCTGCCTCCTCGACTCCGAGCTGATTCAGCTACTAATCCGGCCTCTGCCACATCGTCAGCCCTGCTGCACACAGCCTTCAACATGAACCTGCAGCGACGGTGACAGCATGTCGTGCGCTCTGCACCATGTCACGTCGCGACTGAAGCCAGCGTAAATTAGTAAAAACTAATTTACGCTCAGAATTTGAGCTTTTATGTCAGGTTTTGTTTCGGTGAATCATTTCCACGTCCAGATCACGTGTAGATTTACTGAGGTGATTAAGAAAAGATTTGGCAAACTGTCATTTTGTCAGAAATGTCGACATGTATCTGGGAAAATAGCTTGAAAACTGCAAAGATGGAGTTGGAGTAAAAGTTGTCTGTCATTCTAGTTGGAAGCTCAGTATCTTTGAAGACATGATGAGACACATACATATAAATATGCAGCTAAACCAGATATGCATAAACTGCATAATAAGACACACAGCCTTCCTTTTACTCATGGTCTGACATTGAATCAGACTAAACGTCTTGGTTTCAAGGTCATTTAGGACGATCAAAATTGTTCCTTTGTGCCGCAATAATTAAACCTTACTTTTTATATAAACATATTCTGACTTTCCTCAAAATCTACAGTGTATAATATACTAAAATTTGCATCGTTTGAGGTCTGAAAGCACTGCATCGTTTTTGTTATTTTGACCGTTTCTCGTTTTCTGCAAACATACACAAAATTTTTGTTTGGCATTTCGGAGACATGTTGTCAGTAGTTCATAGAGTAAAAGTTAATTTTACTCAAACATTTACCTATAAAGAGTAAAATCAGAAAAAACTGATCGTTTTAAGTTGAGCTGTTTAATATGCGTTTCAATGTTTGTCGGATTAAAATACCTGTTTTAAAATGACAACAGATAAGCAGGTCTTAAATATACTTTTTATTAAATGTGTTTCATTTTAGTGACTTTTAAAAAAAATAACTTTTTAACCACATTTTAGATTGCTAAATTGGTCAGTAAAAAATAAAAAAAAAAGAAGGTAATGTCCAGCTATTGAAGAAAAATGATGTGCACACTTAATGATGTGCCCGGTTCTGAAGATCTGCAGAAAATGGAAAAAAAAACAAAAAACAGCGCTCTAAAAATATATCTAATATTTAATGGAGAAACAGACCATTTCAGCTTCATGCCGTCGTCAGCTTGTCTTTATAAACGGACAATAATCTAATGCTCTGTCTCAAAAGACGTTGATTTGGTGCAGAATCTCAGTCAGCACCAAGACTAGAGCCAGACGTCAGAATCACAGAGACCCAGACAACAAGTAAGGAGTTCTGCTCCTCTTTCTGCTGTAGTTCTCTGGTGCTAAATCGCTGCGTCAGCCTATTTTTTTCTGTTACTGTCTTCAAACAATATGTCCATGTTTCACTTGCTTTTTTATTGTCTGTAGAGAATCTGGGAACTGAGTCAGGATCTCAGTATTGTTCCTACGTTTTCTGGATATTCTGAGCTCCTACTTAAATATCCACTTCTGCTTAAAGCTAAGTTTTTAGTCTTCTTGATTACAGACAATTTACTTTTAGGGAATGCTTACAAATGTTTACATACTTACAGTTTTGGCTGCAGCATTTGTGAGGAATTGATAAAGTTCATGTTTTCCACTTTTTTTCCCCCTTCTCTTAAGTTTCCAGGTGTGAATGGAAGCTGCCATCTCATATTCTTGTTTCGTCTTTCTTAGGTGTTACATTTAATTTGATTCTGACTAAACTGTGGTTTTAGCAGAGGTATGTCCATCCGTCTCTCGCCTGACACTGTGAATGGGGCACTTCAGATTCACAGGGGCCTGAAAGAATCTAATTTCTTTTGTGGTGTTGGACGTGTGTAGCATTAATGTTGACAGCTGTGTTTTTCCACTTGTAGCTATAAGATAACGTTTAGTAATCTTATTTAGCTGTAATGGTTATCCAGGCATCATCAGAATGGCTTGAAACCTTATATGTAAAAATCTCTTTGATTTCTCATTTAGTCTAAGGAAAACGGGATGAGTGTGAAGTCTTTCATATCCAGTCCAACAAAAGCAGAGAAACTGAATTTTTCCAACTCGTGTCCCATTGTCACCAACTTGCTCTCACAATCTAAGCAATCAGAAATACTGTTAATAGTTTTCACAACCTCTTATTTGTCTGTCAGAAAAGCCATGACCTCTACCAACTATGAGACCGACTCTGGTTTCCTCTGGATGTGTGACAGGAGGAGTTTTTGGATGCCAGCTGGGACCAATTACCAGCATGAAGGAACGGGGATATTTCCCGGGTTCAGCTTCCGGAGGTAAGACAACACGGTCTCTCTGGAGCTGCACAGGAAAATCCAAAGCATTTGCAGAGAAGAAGCTCTAGGTAAGTTGCAGAAAGACAAAAAGATGAAACCATAACAAAGACTTTTCAGACACCGCTGATCAGACTGCTGATTGGAGCTGAGCTCCCGCTCGTCGCTCAGTTGGAGCAAAGCATCGTTTTTTCCGTCCTCTGACATCGCGATGAGGTTTTCCTTCTGAAAACCTCATTTGTACTGTGTTGACTTTAACAGTAAATTATGGTACAGATGACAAAAATTTACATTAAAATAAAGGCGTCTGCAGCTTTAAATTACAGGACAAAAAGTTCAGACGTCGCCCAGAAATACAGTAATAAAATTATGGTTCTGTATTATAAAAGTGATTTTTTTAATGTACCTTAAAGTAAATGCTAATATTGTTCATTAGTGAATTGTAATACATGTCAAATTACACCTCATATTTCAGATGTGAACAAGCCAACTTGATTATTAATCTGGTTTGTTTTTAAAGTTGTCAACATACCTACTGCCTTAATTTAAAAGCGGCAGCCTGATTGTTTTTCCCTGAATTAACTGGGTGAATTTTAATTAACACAACAAATAAAAGGTGCTCGATCTCTAAAAACGTCTCTGCATTTGGTCAAAAAAACAAAAAATAACTAAAAAAACCCCCAGAAATAGAACAAGAGCCGTGTGCGTAACACTCATCTCTATTCATCATGTTTGACGCCAACCACAATTATGTTTGTAAAATCTCTCATTTGCACAGGAGTGACCATGGCGATGGCTAAGTATAGCCAGTAGCCCATCACCACAACGCGTAGGATGACTAATGGAAGAACATAATTGCGGTGGGCTATAAGTATCCACATGGGGCTGCAGCGGACACGTGGGGGCTGCCGACTGATGACAGGTGTCCGTTTTGATGCCTGCCGCAGTAAAAACCACTGCACATTCACTTAGTGCTGGTAAAAAAGACGCGAGAGCTGCGTGTCAGTTTATGTGTGAAGTCATACAAAGGCATCAGTGTGAGTCAGAGGCAACAGTCGGGTTGCAGAACAGAAGAAGGGACTGTTAGCATAACTGTGAATTTGGATAATCATAGAAACAGATCGGTTCGTCTGATGGTGCGGCGGCTCCGGAGAGCTGTCACAAATAGTTCTGTCACACCCAGAACTGTGTGTGTGAGTGTGTGTGTGTACGTTTGTTTATAATACCTTGTGGGGACCATGTTCCTGACACACTACATTGTGGGGACCCACTGCTCCTTGTGGGGACTGAACTCTGGTCCCCACAAGGGGAAACACTGTTTTTGGGTCAGGGGTTAAATTTGGACTTAGATGTGAATTGAGTTTTGTTTAGGGTTAGGGTTATGATAACAGTAAGGTTTAGGCTGTAGAAATGAATGTGTATTTTAAAAACTGTTAGAAAAAAACCCTAAAAAAAATTTGTCACATAGTTCTTTTACAAAAATTAATGACACATTCACACTCCCTATTTTTCAGATTGTTATTCGTTGTTTATGAGTCCAACATAATCCGAGTAAATGCAAATGAAAATATTGTTCATGTCAACACAAATCATCATGTTAAATCCAAATAAGGATAGAACATCTAGACTTTATCAGGACTTGTTCCAAATAATAATTTTAGACAATCAATCAATTCGTCAATCAGCTTCAACACAGACATGCTACTGAAAACAAAAATGGTCACAGTATAACAATTTACCGGCGTTTATTACCAAACCTTATCCCTTTATTTAGACACTTTGATTATGTTGCTTTACTGTTTCACTCTCAACAAAACCCAGACAAAGTTCATTTTGTGATCTATGAGCTGAACATGAAACCAAAGACAAATAATGTCTGTGTTCCTTAAAAAAACAGACGGAACAAATCCATAGAATTATAAATAGACTAATCTACTCAATCTGCTTTGTAAAATATTAACAAAGAGGCAGATTTACGCCTACAGCAGGTTCACACTATAATCAGACAGGCTTTATGTAAAATAGATTCTGTTTAGCTAACAAAGGACAGCCGTCCCAATTATGAAGCCACTATCAAAATCCCTGTTTTAGTCAGACACTATCTTGGCAGTAAATCGCCTGAAACTGGTTTCAGTCTGATTTCAGACTCTCAAAAATTAACACAAATACAAATGATCAAACAGTAAATCTGAACCTGTAGAAGCTCCCCTCAACCCAAAAATGTGAAGCCATAACTTCAAATTTTTGAAGTTATGGCTCATGGGGTTTGAATACAAATACATGCCACACTTTTCAGATCTGGCTTTGTAAGAAGACCGTGAAAGAAAGATGGTCATATATAAGTTCATATATACGTTCTATATTTTCTCATGTGTGAGATAGAACTTTATCTGTTCATAAAAATAAAAATAAAAAATGTGATTTTTTTTTAGCAACTAGCAAGTTGACATTCAAGAAAAATGTGTCATAAAACTGAAAGCCCCCGAGAAATTCTGGGAAATAGCTGAAAAGACATTTTTTAAAAGTTTTTCTGAAATTTCTTTTTTATTTTACTCCCTTTTCTGATCTGACCGGACTGTGATGACTCACTGGTTCAGAGTGAAATGTTGCACGAACATCACCTCTTACAAAACGTTATTTTGGTGAAGGGCTGTTAGGTAAGATTTTTTTTTTATTTATTTTTTTTGCCAGAATGCTTTAAATGCTCGACTGAAAAAGGAGCAGTTTGCAATATGAATTTTTAACAAAGCGTTGAGTGGAATGATATGAGAACATTTTTGAAACGCTGCGTCCATCAACATGTTGTTAGTGTCTGTCACTTTAAGCGATTTCCACCCAGCCTGGTCTCTTAATACTGACAGACACTAAACGATCATCCTCCATTTTCAGATTGTGTTAGAGTGACCACAAGAGGACAAAAGCCTGCATTATTATTGTAATCATGTTGCAGAAACATTTGTCATTTTATTGACCTAGTCAAGAAGCTTTACGTCATCGTCTGGCCATCAGAAAGTTTGCTATTTCTGTTTTACCTGAGGTAAGATTACTGAAATTATTTGCATTTGATGAATGACAAAATCCATCCATCCATTTTCTGAATACCATTGTCCCTCGTGGGGTTGGAGGGGAGCTGGTGTATATCTCCAGTGAATAATTTGGGCGAGAGGTGAGTGACAAAATATGAGATTTTTTTTAAAAAATTCAAATGTTTATGTAAATTTCATTAATATTTAGTAGAGTTGTCTTTCAGGCTGCATAACTCAGGTCAAACATTTCAAATATCTCTAACAAGCTTTAACTTCCTGGCTGGCTTTGTGAGATTTCTCCTCAATATTCCAGCAATGTTTTACTCACTGTTTTACCTAGTTTGTGAAGTTAATCAGTCACTATAAGTGACATTTCTGCAAACATTTTATGTTTGCAGAAATGTTTGTGGTCAAACATTTCCGTTTTGGTTTCATCAGACCACAGGAAGCGTCTGCAGAAAAGAAAGTTTTGGTCTTCAAAGACATTTTGGACTCATCCTGTCTAAGTGGCCGTTCAGTCCAAATCAATAAACGACTTTGTTTCGATTGTTTTGTTCTGTGGTCGATATGCACATTTTGGACTGTGTGTTTGATGGATATTCCCAATTTGCATAAACTTGCATATTCTTTTCTGAACAGAAGAATACAGCACCTAGAAACTGGACCGATGGCGGACCAGACTTGAAGAGATCCACCGTTCTCTTCCTGATATGTTGGCAGATTTATTTTGAGTTTTCCATGATCTCACACAAGGAGGTAGATTTTAAGGCAGTATGTAAGTGCTGCCCTATAAACTGCCTCCTATTAACTTAAATGATTTGAATGATCAGGTCAGGCACTTTCATAGGTACCTCCATGAGATTATAAAACTGATTTAAAACCAAAGTAGTCTTAATGGATGTAAACTTCTGGTTTTGAGGAAAGTAATGAAAATTTTAATTATGCCTCTCAATAAAGAAATTTCTTATTAAATTAAAATGTAAAAGTTTAGTTTGGTTTAATGTTGGAATGAAAAAGTTAGGAGTGCATTTGGACCTGCAAATGTCAATTTTGAAATAAAAATGAAAAACAGTTAAATAGTAATATATATACCAATCTAAACTATTTACAGCGCTGGAAAAAAATAATAAGATGACTTAAAATGATCACTTTCTCTAATTGTACTCTTTCTAGGTAAATGTTTGAGTAAAATGAACATTGTTCTTTTATTCTTTTACTCTATGAAGTACTGACAAGCAAAAGCAAAAACTGAAACTACAAGCAAAACTTCAGTTCAAATTTGAAGAAAATGAGAAATGGTCAAAATAAAGAAAAAGATGCAGCACTTTCAGACCTCAAATAATGCAAAGAAAACAAGTCCATATCCATTTAGAAACAGCAATGCTAATGTTTTAATCAGGAAGAGTTCAGAGATCAATAACCAGGAGGTTTTCAACTGGGCTCAGAGCAGTGGGCTCTTCACTTTTACCAGTTATAAATACGCATATATAAAAAAAATCTACTTGTTCAAATCCTTTTCCATTTTTAAAAACTGCTAAGTGTAAAAACAGGTAAAATTGTTGCTCGGTGTCTCATTGTGTGTGAAGGACTGTGGGGTTCAACAGGGTTTGATTCCCGTTCTTGAGCCAATGCATGTCTGTACTTTCTCTTTCCTGTCAGATTATCGTTCAATAGAGACCGTCACCTTTGCTGAAGAAAACAGTCTTGAGAAAAAGCAACATGTTCCTGGCGTTGTTCCAGCTTATCATTTCTTTCCCTCATTCAGCTCTTCTTGAACCTTTCTTTACGTTTTAATAATTAACATTTGTCTAAACAGCCAAAATATTGTTCATGATGACATTAAGCAACAACGAACAGGTCATTAGAAATGAACTCAGCGATATGTAGAAACCTTGACGAATGAACGTGTCAAGAGAGCTCCAATGCTGCCCCAGGATCTGTTTTAACTCCCACCAGCTAATTACGTGCTTTCTTTTGCCCTGGAGCTCTGTCAGGTGGCAAATCCTCGGCTTCCCCTCCACCTTTTGTTAACTTGGGCACATTCAGCTGCTTCAGCGCCGTCGTCTCCACATCAACTCATTTCCTGAGGGAGACCCGTAGGCGCCGTCGCTACTATTAAACTCATTTGACTTAAAAATGACTCCATCTAGTGTAAGGAATACATCCACCAACATCATCGTCAGTGATTATTGGGAGTAAAAATGTAGTCAGTGATGCAAGAACAGATTACATGAGATCAATTATGCAACTTGTTAGCAGCTTTGTCAGTTTCTAGTTGTTAGTTGGCATCATGCATATTACTTTTCTCATAACAGTTTCAAACTATTTAAGTGTTGGGAGAAGCTTGTGCATCATAATGAGAAAGTTTATCATGAGTAAAATTAAAGCTGTAACTTTTGTAACAGTTTCTTTTAAATATTTTATAAAACTATCATTTTGCCATGACAGTATAAGACAGATAATATGTGAAAAGACTGGAGCTCCTTTGCCTTGTCCCAGTTCGCACAGTACTGACTGAAGAAATATACCAATCAGAGCCAGGAGGAGGGTGTTAGCGTCGTCAATCAGGCTCGTGTATGCGAGATTCACATCCTCCGCCTCTCTCTCTGCTAGGCTACAGCTAGCTCAACACAATGGAGCCTGGCCCGAATGCTAAGACTAGTTAGCATGGCTACCGATGACACTGGATAAATAGTTTTTCTGTAACTGCATTAGCACGTTGAGCAGCACGTACATGAGCATAATTGACATCGCTAAGACACTCCTCCTGAATCTGATTGGTTGATTTTTGGCTGTATTTTTGCAGCGCTGGGAGGAGGAGGAGGAGCCTGATTATTTTTTCTCACAGGTTATGTGTCTCATATCACGACATGGTAACAGTTTAAAATACACATGGAAAAAACATGTTCATGCAGCAGTTACACACTGCAGCTTTAAGCTAAAACATTTCTTCATGTACACCAAACCGGAGCCCTACGTCTCTCCACAATAAAAGCATACTGTTGATACAGTGGGTCGGGTCCTCTGTGGTAACAAGAGGCTGATTCAAGAGGAGTGTCTTTACTGTCAGCGTAAGCAACAACATCTCCCACTTCATTCTGACGCGCTTCCTTCGCTCTGTGGCTGGGCAATGTTGTCCCACAAGAGCAATTCTCCTTTATTGGCTTGGACACCTCCTTGCGCCCGCCAGACAGTAAAATCAGTGGCACAAAAGTTACAAGGCTGCAAACTCTGAGTGATAAACAGCAGCGAGTTCAACTGGAAACACAAAAACATGTGAAACTGCAAGTGAAGAAAGATTTTCTGAAGAAATCAGGGTGAGACCTTCTCTCCTTAATGCTCACATAAGCAGCGTTATGTTTGAAACTGAGTTTGCCCGACAAGAGAAAGTGTCTTTATAATAATATTAGCATTAATGAATCATCAGACTGATTTAACCAGGTGATTAAAAGGTTTTGCCAGGACAGATTTTGTATATATATATTTTTTCAGACAGTAGCCTGTGTCATTGTCATTTTTCGCTGCTATGACCCAGGCAGGGTAATAACCAAAACTATGGGGCTCATCTGGATTTTAAGTGATTGAGCAACACGAGGTAGGTGTTTCATGACAGGTTAATGACACATGGTTTCCTTTTTTATATCTTACTTTATATTATCTGTAGTTGTACTGAACAATCCCTCTAGGAAGTTGCGATCGCAGGCTCCGATTTCCACCAGTCGTTGCAACTTTTCCGCCAATCTGACGGATCAACTCGACGTTTTCTGTGTTTCCTACTTTCCTGACCAATCACTGCTCTGCTGAGTTTTAGCTAATTCCCTTTAGCCCAGCAGTAATTTAACTTCCTGTTTCACAACATCTCCTGAAAGCCTGTGACTTGCAGGATGCTGCAGGGTTTTGCCCATAGTGGGCGTACAGTACATGCTAACTTGAATGACCTCAGGATGTTCTTCAGGGTGTAATTTGAAGAAGATACTCAAAATGTTATTCATAGTCTATATATGAACTATGTTGTGTGCCTAAAAAAAATTTGATCGCAATGTTTTGGAAAAGATGCAGCAATTAAAGCAGCAACAATCACCAAAAAACACACAAGTACATTGCAGAACCACCAAAAACTGATGTTTTTTTGTGTTTGTTGTCTCTCTATTATTGTTGCACATGGGGAAAACATGTTTCTTTATCGTAAAGTAGCTCACATCCACTGTTGCTCTGGCTTTAGTTGGGAAAACCTCTACCCAGCCTCAAGTCTTTTACAGCCTCTAGCAGGTTTTCATGCATCACTGGCTTGTATTTTGCTCTACTTACTAACTGGCTTCCAAGTCCATGGTTAAGAAAATGTTACCATGGGATTCTTGGCTGCTTCTCTAATTAATCATCTCCTGTGAGCTCATTTGACCCCCGGCGGGGTTTTTTGCGGTTGAGCCATCATCCTCTCTTAGATTTCATCCAACTCTAAAACCATCAAATGTCTATAAACTAACACAGAACTGTACAGTTGCGTCACCTTAAAGTCTATACTTTTGGCT
>CAKLNU010000662.1:767500-817983 GCA_922788865.1 Poeciliopsis turneri
TTGGGTCATTTTCTAGCATAATGAGAACTTCAGGTCAAATGCCTTTTTATTTTATTTCTCTTAAACCATAACTAACAGAATTAAGATCACGGTACTTAAACCCAGTCAGCTTATATGGACGTTTTTTTTTTTTGTTTTTTTTTTTGGACTCTAAAAGTTTTTAAATAATCAGTAAAAAAAAAACAAAAAAAAAAAGCACTCAAATCTGATAGTTGATGTACTCAGAAGAGACTTTGTGGTTCTGATTAAAACATTAAGAATACAGAAACTAAACACACCCCTGGAGGCCTCCAGCTGTTTGCGTCATTTGTCACAGATCTGTTCTGTTCACCCTTTAAGATATTTCACGTCTGAACTGAAGCTGTTCTGAACCGACGCCTGAATCCGACGATCGTGACAAATCTGCTCCACGACTGAGTAATGGCTCTCAGTCCTTAAAGAAGCTGAATAAATATTCAGTTAACTGACCAAACATTAACTGAAATGTCTGGTCAGTTAATGCCAAACATTTCATCTATATTTGCTGATATCGATCTTGTGTCTGTCACATTATGTATCACTAACGAGTCACATCGGTTTTGTCGATTTTTTTTTCTTTGTTTGTTTGTTTATGCCGATGCCAGTTTGACCTTTATATCTGCCTCCGTCCCCAAAAAATTATACCTAACGCTGAAATTTTAACATTTTCCTTCAATACTGTAAGGAGCTCCATCTGGTCACCTAAACTTAAATTTAACTCATGTCAACAACGACTTTCAATGTGAGTGGTTGGATTTTTTCGTCTTTTTTGTAACCAGTGTAAGCAGATAACTCTTTGCCATATGCTGTAATTGATTCAACCTGCTTATTTTTAGTATAAAAAAAAACCGCAAACAAAACATAAAAACCAAAACAAGCACAAGTTTCCCATCTGCTCTCCTGGATGTCTCCTCTAGCTGTGTGAGCTTCCCCTGAACTCAATCTGACCAAAAGAAGAATCTGCATCATGGCAAGGTCAGGATGTGTGATAAGTATCTTCTTGGTCTTCTTTTTTTTTTTCTAAATGTCCTATTTTCTCGAGCTGCGGTCTGCTGAACGCCTTCAGGGGAAAAGCTGTGCTTCAGATGTTGTGCGTCTCTGAGAGTTTCCTCGCCTTGACAGGACGGCCTCGACTCCGCAGCAGCCCTCACGTGTCACATCTCTGCGGGCCGGTGCCTCCGTACGGTCTGCAGCCAACCTCAGACCGGCAGCACTGATTAATTAGAATAGCACACGCCGTGTCTCTTTTTCTATTTTGTTTTTGTAATTTTTTTCCCACCAACTTCCTTGTTGCTCTGCCTCCCCGGTTTCTGCTTGGGGAGGCGAGGAGAGGACAGGTAGCTGCATGGTGCAGAGCACAGAGCAGTCGTGGTTTTGTGTTACTGTCCTCAGGAAATACTGCATCTGACTGAGCACTCATCCATTTTTTAACTTCCACCCACATCGGAGTTGGATGCTGAACGTTGGAAAGATTCAGCATGGAGATTTCTCATTTTGTGCTGCAGTGTATCACTCTGCAATCAGCGCACACTGAGGCCTGTCGTGATGACAAATTTTGTTGTTTTGAGGTCATTTTCAAGTAGTGTAGCGGTAAAAGAGCTGCTGGGCAGGAAAAATGGTTGAGGAGTTTGCTCTTGTTGTCAAGCAAAACGCAGAGGAAACTGAAATCAGAAGACAGGGAGAACAATGGCAGAAAATCTCATTAAGGTTCATTAATTCACTGACGGTGTTTGCTTTTGTTAAACCGAGGAAAAAAACACGCAAACCGGAGCGCTCACAGTCATTCAGGGAGTTGTCGTGAGAACGACTCAAGATGTCTGCCATTTTGTTTTTTTTGTTGTTGTTTGTGTTTCTACGCACAGATTGGTTTCTTTGCACAGCAAAATTTGAGCTCTATAGTTTTTGTTTTAAGTTTTTTTAAATTTTTTTTATGACTGATAGTCCCCTGGGGCCACACCGGCCCTTCTTCCCTGCTCTTCGTCTGCCTGCTGTCTGGTCCATTCAGCTTCTCCGCTTCCTGGCTCCTCCTGAGCGTCAGAGCAGGACTCCTGTCCTCTTCCATACGAGGTTCTTTGCCACAAACGCTCCCGTACTCTCCCGTAAAAGAAAAAGAAGCTGCAACTCTGCCAAGACGTGAAGCTTTCAGTGACCCTGAATCTTCTTGGGCCCTTTTGACAAAACATTTCTATCGGTTTGCCTCTGCAAGCCACAATAAGTCGTTTAGTTTAAGGAGGACTCTCTGTGATGATGTCATCTCCTGCCATAAGTTGGCACGGTAATTTTATCTCTCTCATCCAAATCTGACTGAGTCTGGTGTTGCCAGGGAAGCAGGAAAATGAAACTCCAGGAGGATTTTCTGGCTGGAATGCAGTATTTTTTTTGAATAATTTTTTTTACAAACTTATTTTATGATTTCCTTTCACCTAATGTTGACTTAAAAACACTTTTCAGTTCTCTTTCAGATCCCCAAACACCGGCGAGTTGTTTAGGCCATGTCAAGTTCACGCCACTTACAAGAGAAGAAGCTGAAATACTCAGAGGGAAAATTCAGTCAAGCGTTCATCTATTTTTCATTTGACTCATTTGGCTCAGATACAAAGGAAAGAAAAGTGATGCTACTCAAATCAAGCATTTTCTTACCTATGAAGTGAGATGGCTGTCTTTTTTTTTTTTTTTTTTTTTTAAGAAAAGTGCAATCTAAATGTACTTTTCCAGTTTGGGAATCAAGGTTTTCATACTCTTATGGGTTATTTTTGACTCTAAATCATATTTATGTTCTCCTTATATTCACTCAAGGTCTGGCCATAACATAAATCCAGGTTAGGTTTAATGTTTTGGCAAAGCTTTTGCTTTCCATCCTGACGGAAATATCTTCACCCCTCATGTTCGACAGAGATTTGGATTTAGCCAGATGTTCCCGTAGCGATGATGACAGCGGCGAGAACAATCAACATCATGCAGACTGCGGGCCACGAGGCCAAAGCACTCGAGCTGAGAGGCACCGAGAGAGACCGTAAACCTGTAAACCCGCGTGATAACTGAGGATTTGTTGCTGCAATCGGCCATTTCCACACTGCATGTGACGATTATACTTATTGTTATTGTAACAGGAACTCATTTTGCCGCTGTGAGCACCGTTAGCAGCCGGTGCAGTGATCATTTGGATCAACCGGGGCAAGAGTCTGCAACCTGTACCATTCAAAGAGCTATTTTGGCTCCCAGTCCAGCTAAATAAAACTCATTTAGAGGCTCCGGTGTTACATGGCCTTTTGACAAAAGACAATTTTAAATTTTTCGATCTGTATCTACTATAGGAAGTTTGTTGTCTCTAAAGAACCACCATTTTATTTCCACTTTTGGGTTTTAACATACAAAAAACAAAATTGTTTTTGCAAAAATTAATACCGATGTTAATATTGGCAAAAGAAAAGCACATTGTTTTCAATCTAATGATTTGAAAATTATATATACAATTGTTGTTGGTACTTTTAGTGTCATTCTGTTGTGGAAATTTAGTTAAATCATTAAAAGAAAAAAAAAAAACTGTAAAATTACTAAAAGCTGAATTTGCTTTTAAACTAACAGTATTAGTTGTTTTTATATATATATATAATTTCCAGCCGTAGTTATTAAGAGCCGCAGGTTGCAGAAAGACGAATACAACTCGACCAGCTCATAAATGATGGTAAATTACGCTTCAGCAACCACAACATGGTTTAACCTCGAAATAAACTGCAATATCATACATTTTAAGACATTTTCCATTTCATTATTACAATGAAAAACACACAGCTGTCCTTTCCCACACCTGCACAGCGGACAAATTAAAGGCCTACACCTGCATGCTGCACCGCCATCTTCCCTGACGGTTCCAGAAACTCATTACATAAAGATAGATAGATAGATAGATAGATAGATAGATAGATAGATAGATAGATAGATAGATAGATAGATAGATAGATAGATAGTGTTTTTGTGTCGGGTTTGGCAGGAAAATGCCGAGAGGTTGAAGCGAGGGAAGTGTGAAGTGAGCGACGACAGCACGACAATCGCACCTCTCGATGATTAAGTCCTGTTCCGACTCTTGGCTAATCAATCTGCCACGATGAGTCACCGCTGGTAACTGACAGATGGACGCAGCAGAAAAAAGGGGAAGGAATGAAAGCACTAAGATAGACCTGAAACACTTAGCGTTTACATGGAAACGTTTTTATGCATTTGCAACTTTCCCCCCCACTCTTTTACAAACTTTAGTTCATTTCAATCGGAAACACTCGAATTAGGTCAGGGATAAAACTGAGAAGTTTAACGGAGAGTTAGGTTAGTAATAATAATCATCATAATCATAATAATGAAGAAAAACGGCACATAGTCCACTGTTCAGAGATCTCAAATAAGTAAATGATCACCGGCCATCCTTTTGTATGTATAAACTGCCCACACACCCACACATAATAACTTACTTCAAAATTTAATATCTATTGTGATATTTTATTTCATATTGAAATATCTTGCGTTATGCGACAGACTGGCGACCTGTCCAGGGTGAACCCCGCCTCTCGCCCGGAACGCAGCTGGAGATAGGCACCAGCACCTCCCGACCCCGTTAGGGAGAAGGGTGACGGAAAATGGATGGATGGATATCTTGCGTTATAAATTACACGCCAATGTCACAGATTCTCATTTGATTTATTTTCTGCTCAGGGACTGCAGGCCGGGGTGATTCATGACACAGATTTGTTGCTGTAAGTCAGAGGGTTTTGAAAACCTCCTGATTTGTAGAGGAAAAGCAACACTCTGACTGACGGCAGAAATGTGATGCAGGGGAATGTGAGCAACATCGAGCTTTGGACAGAGTCCAGGATGCTGCTGTACCAGACGCTGCTTAGTTTGTGGATTTTATTTGTGGAGATTCGAAGCAAAGGAGCGCTGACAAGAGTTAGTTTTTTTTATATATATATATATATATGCAGCACAGAATGACAGATGATGTTCTGTAATTCGTAGAAAAGTACAGTTTGGTTTGTGCAAACGACTTTGGGAAGGAGCTGTGGCTTTGTGAAACTTGCTACATATGATGAAAGAGAAACCGTCTTTATGAGCTCTGAAGCGTCCATTTTCCCCAGAACTTCTAGTTGGATTCCTCTTACTTGTACTTTATCCAACTGGTTGAAACGTTTAACTAACTGGAAGTATAATCCGAGTGAGACTGTCTTTCATTATCTGCAGGATGACTGAATGTTTGGTTTGTCAACAGAAAGAATCATGGATGGCTTATGAGAACAATACACCTTTGTTAAATATTGGACCAATTTTCCTTAGCAACAAAGCGCTAATTTATCAGCTGCAATAGCAGCAATAAATGGGTTTACCTGACACAACAGAATAAGATCGGTTGAAGAGACGAAATCACAACGTAGCGACTCTGTCAGTTGGCTCTGTGAAAGTTTTCTGGTGTTAGACGTACGACTTATGCTGTCACCTCTCCAGTCAATCTATTTAATGTCCGACCTCATCAGCACGATAGTTTTCAACAACTTACCAGATGGCCGATTGTAGCAAACCATCTGCCGCGCCGAGCTGCAACCTGCATGTTCGGGAGGCATGACAAGATGAATAAAACATCTAATTGCACATCTCTGGTTCCTCTGTCAAAGCAAATTTAGTGAAGCAAACGTTGTCTAAACATCATGCAGACTGCGGGCCATGAGGCCAAAGTTCTCTCTCTTTAATACCTATAAAGAGAGAGAGATGCTTTTAATACGCTTTTAATACGCTGGATTTCAATGTTTCAGTAGAGGAACTGTTGTTAGCCTGAGTTATTGTCCATCTGGACGCTGAAGAAGCAGCAACACTGCAGATTGTTTTGTATTTTTTCTAGCACAACACCATGTCTGTGTGTGTAAATAATACCTTGTGGGAACCGCTTTCCTGACACATACGATGTTGTGGGAATCCACTGCTCCAGTCTTCAGCCCCCACAAGGGGAAAAGCTTTTGGGTCAGGGGTTAGATTTAGGACTAAGGTATGAATTCAGTTTTGGTTAGGGTTAGGTTATGATAAGGGTAATGTTTAGGCAGTAGAAATGAATGGAAGTCAATGGAAAGTCCCCACAAAGATAGCCACGCAAACATATGTGCTCAAGTGCCTGCGTGTGTGCATACATGCGTGAGTGTGTGTGTGTGTGTAGAGTCTCCAGGCCCCCTCGCTGAAGAACAGGGTCAGGTTCAGATTCAAGCTCGAACACATTCTCGGTTTCCATCCACATTCAAGCGGGGGGAATCTTCAGGGAGACACAAAGGCAGCACATGAATATATTTGGACATCTAATCAGGGCACAGGCCCCCAATTAGGAGGGCTAGTGTGTGTGTGTGCGTTTTTGTGGCCCATTAGTCCCAGCAGGGGATGGAGACGGAGCCCAACGGAGGGGAACCGAGTGCATTCAGAGTTTGTAATCCAATTCTGAAGGCTGTCTTTCAGAAACGAAGCGATGTGTGTGCGGGTTTGCCGGTCTGAGTGGGGCACGAGAAGGAGCTGGGAGTAGATCTTTAATGTGAAAAGCAAAGCAGGGGAGAGGTCGGATTACGACCCTCGTCTCTCCTCCCGTAATGCTCGTCTGCTTTCTAAGTCCGTGGCTGCGGCTCTCTGGGGTGGTTTGCTCTGCAGACAGTTGGGACGGCCGCTTCATTTCGCCGCCCAAACAGGGAGCCCTGAGGCGCTCTGTTCGATAACTCAATAACCCGGCTCTTTCATTCGCGTCTCAGGTTTCTCACTTGAGCTCTTCGGGGTCTTGAACGACCAAAAACAAATGGCTCAGCAGACAAAAAGATTGAAGAAAAAAGAAAGAAAGCATACACTTGTTGAAAACACTTGATTGGCGTCAGCTACACAACGCTAGCTTTCTATTGCCCTGAAAATTGTGCAAATTGGGATGAGGAGGATAAATTTGTTTGTTTGCTTCGATAAAAACGAAACGTTTTTTGAGACGTTTTCGTATTAGGATGAGGCGGGCTTCAGCCACACAGAAAGGGGTATTTGTTCGCAAAACCAAAATGGAAAAACTTTGTTTTGGCTCTTATTTGTAGACACTGACCTCCTTGGACAAAGTGCAGCTGATTCTCCGAGGAGTTTGTCATTTAAAAATGTTGAAATCAGCATCTGCAATTTTTCCAAATTTTTCCAAAATTGAAGAGTCCACTGCACTGAACCCCATTGAAAACCGCCTGGTTTTTCCACCAAATATTGACCTCTGAACCCTTCCTGAGTTAAAACATTAGTATTGTTTTTTTCTAAATGAACACTAACTTGTTTTCTTTGCATTATTTGATGTTTGAAAGTGATGCATCTTTTTTTGTTGTTGTTATTTTGACCATTTCTCATTTTCTGCTAAAGAATGCAAAATTTTCTGCTTGTGATTTCAGAGACATGTTGTCAGTAGTTCATAGAACAAAAGAACAATGTTCATTTTACATTAATGTAAAATCAGAGAAACTAAGTGGTCTCTTATTTTTTTTCCATCAATTGTACCAAGATATATGCAGCAGAAACTAGATCAAAAATACTGTAAGATGTATGCATTCTTCAACAGGTTCTTTATCTCAATAACTCCTGACCAATCTCTCTGCTCCCGCTCCAGAACAGCATCCCCATAGCATGATGCTGCCACTACTTTATTGATGTTTAAACCTTGATATTGAGCTTTTTCTCTGAACAGCATGCTGCGTTCCTTTTTTAAAATACTTTTTTAATGGTGTTTGCTCGTTAAATTACTGCAATTTATGGTCATGATGTGAAAGGTATTCGCTTCAGCGAGACATCTCACAATAACCTAAAGATCGACTAGGTTATTCGTCTGCTTCTTCCCACTCCACAAGTAAACAAGAGCTCAGGCTGAAGCTGGTTGGATCCCTGTTGCTCCATATTGCGTAACACACACATTCTGTCCGCGGATCCCCACAGATGCTCTTTCCGCCAAGCGAAATCAATTCGAAGATTTGTTTTGGCTGTTAAAAAAAAAGGGAAAATGTCTGGATTCAGGGAGACAAAGCAGAGTTCTGATACGTCAGAAAGCGAAGTAAGACTCGAGTCTTTTGAATGATGCATGGAGGGAAGCTTAAGGCTGCTGCATTATTGAAACGAGGTGGCAGAGAAGGATGAACTCTGCTCCATGAAAGACACAGTCCCCTGCTGGTGCAGCTTTTTTCCCTCTGCTGTGTCAAAACTGGGGGCTTGTGGCGGGCTTTACAGGGATAAAGAAAGAAAAGCATAGTGTTCCACAAACTGAAGCCAGCAGACACCGTCTCAGGATTTTAATTTCCATCATTCTTTACTCCCTTACATTTGTCAGCTCCTTTTGCAGCAGAAGCAAAATCTCTGCTTTGTGAAGACAGACATGCTGCCTGTGAAAAAGAAAAAAAGAAGTTGAACTGAGAGGGAGAGAGAGAGACAGCAGATGAAGTGAAGAGTGAAAGTGAAGCCGAGCAGCTGATAATGAGCAGGGAGAGGGATTCCCGTTAAAACCTGGCCCGGTCCCTGCAGACCTCTCAGAGAACGGCGGGTTGCAGCAGACCGCCCGCTATTTTCTTTGACAAGTCTGGGAAACCGGAGACGCTCCTCCACTCCCCGACTACTGAGTGACTGAGAGACGTACGGTACATGAAAATATGCCAGATGCCAACATGCGCTGCATAAACGCTGCAACTGCTGCTCTGGTTCTTCTGCTGCAGGTCCTTTTGTTAAATTGAGCCTGTAGTCAGAGTGAGAGGTCCTGTCATCGCCCTCGGCCGCCCCCTCATTATGCTGAAAAGAAGAAAAGCCAAAGGTCATCTGAGTTAACCCGCGGGAGTCAATTTCAGTGCATGTCATCTATTGTGCTTTTAATTTACATGTAAAGTTGCAATCACAAGAGGCAGAAATTGAGGTAAAAACAAGAGTCTCCATCCCTCATTCTGCATCTTTCCAGGCTTCATGACTGAGATTTGTTGATTTAACTGCTGATCAGCACCATAGGCGTGCATGTGTTACGCTGTGCCATGTTCAGAGGAGCATAGTTATGTCGCATGTCGTTGTTTACATCAAGACAGAAAGACGATTCTGTTTGCGCCACAGCGAAGGGAAAAATAACGCAGGAAAATGGTTGAAGAGCAGCTCAGAGCCTCTCGTATTCTTCTCCTTTTCTTGCTGCGTTGGCTATGGTACGTGCGCGGACTTGTTGCCGTAGCAACTGACTGACAGCGACTCTAACCTCGAGAGAATAGAGGGCCACTGAAATATGTGCTGTGAGCCTCCGTTGACCTCGAGTCTGAGGTATTTACGATCAACTTCCCAAAATATTGACCTAAATCATGTTTGTTTTTATTTTTCATGCCTAAAACATCTTTTGGAAAGGGTGAGGTGATTTTTAATTTTTAATCACTATTAGTGATTAAATGACTTGGGCTATTATTTTAGCTATATGATCTGATAACATCAGTGCAAAATTTAGCAGAAGCTCCTGGAAATGTGCAGAGATTCTGGATTCATTCGGTGCCATGAGGGATTCTTTAATCTTTAATGATGTTTTGAGATGTGACTCGTGAAACACAAGAACCTGCAGGGCCGGTTAATAAGACGGTGAGCCAGCTGACCGGGTTCTCCGTGCTCCGGTGTCTGTCCAGTCACAGAGTTTTGTGTGACGTTCTCTCTGCGTGCAGCGCCACCACAAAAAAATACATAAATAAAATGGATGCAGACCGGCTCTGCAGACAAGCAAGAACAACGATGCTCCCGGCCAGACAGTGGCTGTCGAGACTGGGAATTACTTTAACAAGAGTCTGGATGAGAAGAAAATAAGAAGTTTATGAAAACCTTCTGGTTCTGGTTTCGACCCAGAAAATGGATTTTAGCTCCAGTATGTAACTTTAAAACAAAAAAAAAATATAAATTATATATACATATATATATATATATATGTGTGTGTATATATATGTGTATATATACATACATACATATATATAAGCACCACAGCTTATATATATATATATATTATATATATATATATATATATATATATATATATATATATATATATATATATATATATATATATATATATTCATGACAGGTCAGCCTGTCATGAATGCTAAAGCTAGTTAGCATGGCTAAGACAGATAAACAGAGTTTCTCACCTTGGTCTGTTTGTTGTATCATATTAATGTTTGCCTAACCGCACTTTCTGTGAACTGCCTTCCTTGATGCACAACCATGACATGATAGTGGAAGACAAGCAACTTGATGTTTGCTTCACTGGATTCTTGGATACTGCATCCAATGAAGCATGTTTGAGGCGACCTCCAACTTTTATGAGGCCTTCATCCATATAGGGGTCAAGAGTTACGATGGAGCTTGAGCTGTGAAGCTCCATCGTGACGTGGAGAGAAGTGTACTCTTTAGGAAAAGCTTCCTTCTGAACAGACTTGAGAATGAGATTACTGGCAGCATTCAGCTCCTCTGGAGAGAGCGGCTGTCTACATTCATGCCAAGGGTTTGACACATTGCTTGATGAATGACAACGAGCTTGGTGAATTAAGGCGGTAATGGCGCGGACCTGGGGCTCCAGGGTACGGATCCAAGGGCCCAGCCGGGTCCCTTGGATCCGTACCCTGGACCCCCCCCGCCTGATGCCAGGATCGTGGTAGGTTGGAAACAAGGCTGATGAACTGTGTGGGGTTGAAATTGGGTTTAAATTGCGTTTCTCAGGATGTAATCGAGATTTAGTCTCCTTTTAGTTTATTTTGCAAATGTTTTCCACATGTAAAATCCTCCCGCAATTAGCAATCCGACCCCCACAGCCGAACCAATACCTATTGTGATATTTTTTAGGAATTTTCTGTCTCCTTCTTTCTTATCCTGTGTTGGTTTAATTTCTACATCTTTTTGGATTTCATTCTCTTCCTTTTGGTTCTCCGTTTGGCTCCTCATCCCCCCAGCAAGCTCTACCTGTGCCTGGATCTGCTTTTGTTCTTTCAGGATTTCCTTCTCTACCTTTGGGTTTGCTATCTCTGATTCTTGCTTGAATATCATCACCTCCCTTCCTAAGTTTTCGAGCTGGTTTGCCAGCTGCTGCATCGTGTTCATTTTCTCCATTGCTGTATTAATCCTTGACTGTAAATTTGAACTGGCCTCTTCCAACAGATTTTAACAATTCGATTTTCCTTTTTTTCCACAGACACGAGCCTGAAATCATCTTGCAGCTTGCATATTCCCTCTGCTGCTCTACAAAGTCTAGACTTGATGCATCTGATCTGAAAATGGTCATCTGAAAAATGGTTTTTAATACCTTGTCCTAAGTTGTCGGCCGACATTATTTTTGGATCATTTAAAATGTATCCAACATCAAAGATGTGATCCATTAGCTTATTAAGCTGCCTATTTATTTCAGTCTTCTTTTTTTCTCTGAACTGTTGGTCATTTCCATCTCCTCCTTTGCTCTCTCAGTCTCTGTTTCATCCTTCAGTTTTTTTCACTTCTTCCCTGAACATCTTTAATCTGGTTCTCCAGTTTTTCCAATTTTTTCACAGACTTTGCTGCTCTGTTCAGCCGTGAATTCAAGCTTAAATTTCCCTCTTCTAGTAATTTGTGTAATAGTTCAATTTTTCTTATTAAATATTTATCCATTACGTTGATGTCCATCTGCTGTAGTTTATCAATATTCTCTGCTGTTCTCCACAGTTTTGCTTCAAAGCAGGTGATATTAAAAAGGTCTTCGGCAAAAATATCATCAGGTCTTTGAACCATATCATCGTCAGGTGACATTATATCTTGGTCTTTCAACATGAATC
This sequence comes from Poeciliopsis turneri, assembly GCA_922788865.1. Taxonomy (NCBI): domain Eukaryota; kingdom Metazoa; phylum Chordata; class Actinopteri; order Cyprinodontiformes; family Poeciliidae; genus Poeciliopsis; species Poeciliopsis turneri. Next base: position 779,338 of record CAKLNU010000662.1, read on the forward strand.
TGATATCGTTGACATCGTCGTTTATCTTATCTAACTGGGTATTGATCTCCCTCGATAACGCTGAGTTGGTCTTCATTTTGATCATTGTCTGTTTGAACACAAGTCTGGAATGTTTGCACTCTTCACGGACTGAATGTGTCTTGTGATGAACTTAGATTTAAGAATGCACAGTTGTGATGTCATGCAGAAAAGCGTGATGTCACAAATTGATGTCACAGCCTCAGTAGATCAAAGGGCAAACTCATCAAGTTTGAATGAAAACGTATTTATTTTTTACATATTTTTTAACGAACCCAAATTTATCTCCAGCAACTTAGACCAGCTGTAAAGTTGTTGATGTGTGATTTTGGTCCTGGTTTTAAGGAAATGTTAACAGAAACATCAATATTGCATTGAAGAAATGTCAAAACTAAACACATGATCTGTTTTTCCAAGAGCTCTTGTCTTTTCTGTCCTCTTTCGTTTCTCTGCTCTCTGAAAAATATTTGGTTCATTCTCAATAGCGTCCAGAAGGTGGCGCTGTGCTCTGGAAAGCATTACTACGCCCTGCTGAAGCAGAGAGAGACGTCAGCAGCCGCTAAAGGTAGAGAGAGCCACTGCACACACACACACACACACACGCACACACACACACACACACAGAGGTATGTCAAGGTCTCAAATGGGCTTCCATCACTTTTCTACAGTCAGTGTGTGTCCTCTGCATAGATCACTGCCCGTCTCCCTGGAGCAGGATGGATAGTTTTCTGCTGCAGGGACGCATGCATGCAGCATGCATGAAAGAGACGGACGCCGCTGCGTTTCTGTTTGCTTGGTGATGCAACCGGCGGCGCTGCTGCCTGGGAGGACGAAGGTTCTGGGTTCAAATCCCGTTCTCATGGGTTCTCCGCAGCTCAAAGGCATCACTGTTAGGGTGATTTATCCCTCTAAAAATCGTGACGTTTGATAGAAATGTCACAACTTTACGTTTAGTTAATTAGGCCCCAGTTCAGAGTTTGTTTTGTTTTGGGGGTTTTATGCCATTTCTTTTTTTTTAAATGACCTAAATCTATTTTTTGTCATATTTTTTGCCTTCAGAAATCAGCCCAATCTTTTCCTGACGTAAAAACAGAATCAACTTGTTTCTCTCTCTCTCTCTCTCTCTTTTTTTTTTTTTAACCTGATGCAATAATTCATTCATTTCAGGTCTTGTATTACATTTTGAATCATTATAAATGCTCCTGATCAGAAATAAACATGAACTCCCGTCTCTTGAAGAGAGGCTGAGCGACACCAGGCTTTGCATCACACTCACTTTGTATCCCACTGAAACATGAAGTCATTATGTCACTTTTTTCCCCCCCCAAAATGCAACTCAACGCACGAGGTTATTATACTGCAATAAATAACTAAAAATCAGCTAAATTTGAAGGCTTTTACACATCTTTACTTGGGGAGCCAATAAAGGTGGAGGCCCTTGCATGTGCTGATTTACATCTGATGATTAGTGGAATCAAAGCGAAGCTGCTTCAAATATCGACGTCCGGAAACTTCAAAAGGAAACGTTGCTCTGATTTCTGATGCTCTTTGTTTCTGCGCTCCAGCCGCTTCTCTCTCTCTCTCTCAATCTCTCTCTCGCTCTCTCTCTCTCAATCTCTCTCTCTCTCTCTCTCTTCTCTCTCTTCTCCTCTCTCAATCTCTATCTCGCTCTCTCTCTCTCGGACACCATGCAGGCAGGATCCATTCGACTGACAACGAAGCGTTAGTTTTATTCTAGATCAGAGCTCTGCCCTGCGTGGGAACAGGGTCAGAGCGCGATGCGCCGCGGGGGCGCACGCATCTCTCAGTCTCGGTGAGCAGCGCGTCCGGCGGCGGCGGAGGCTTTCAGGTGGGTTCAGCCGCCGGAAGCCGCGGACGAGGATCAGGTGCTTCTGATTTGCATTTCGTGCCCCTGCGCCAGAACATTCTGCTGCGAATTCATGTGCATGAATACATAAACATATCCCACTTTACTTATGTCTCCCCCGAATGTGATGAATAATCAAGGTCGGCCGCTGAAGCGCATGAATCACTTAATGGCGTGTTATTTCTTTCCTCTTCCTCCTCAGAAACGTCAGGCTCCTCTCAGCGCTGCAACCATCAGAAAATAGCTTCTAACCGTTTAGATGTTAAAAGCAAAAGTGCAGTTTGCTTTCTTCCATCCATCCATTTTCCGTCACCCTTCTCCCTAACGGGGTCGGGAGTTGCTGGTGCCTATCTCCAGCTGCGTTCCGGGCGAGAGGCGGGGTTCACCCTGGACAGGTCGCCAGTCTGTCGCAGGGCAACACAAAGACAAACAGGACAAACAACCAGGCACACACACACTCACACCTAGGGAGAATTTGGGAAAGACAAATTAACCTGACAGTCATGTTTTTGGACTGTGGGAGGAAGCCGAGAACCCGGAGAGAACCCACGCATGCACAGGGAGAACATGCAAACTCCATGCAGAAAGACCCCGGGCTGGGAATCGAACCCAGGACCTTCTTGCTGCAAGGCAACAGTGCTACCCACTGCGCCACTGTGCAGCCCCAGTTTGCTTTCTTCCGGTTTCTATTTAGCAAGGGAAACAGGGTGTTAGCAGCGCATCCATGAGCTTGATTGACACTGATGAGACCGTCCTCCTGGCTCTGATTGGCTGTCTCCGACTGGGAGCGGGGTATTTCTGCAAATGGCAGTAGGACCACCGGGTAGAGGAGATAAATGTTTTTTTTTTCCACAGATTACTCATACTGACAGGTTACAGCTTTAACAAATAAGAAAAACGTCCATTTTTATTTTTCAAAAAAAATGACCAACTGCAGCTTTAAATCCCACAAATGATTTAAACATGTGATCATTTTTATAGGTTATCATATGTTTAATAAGGAGCAAAATCAGTTGCATTGGCAGCTAACATTTTATCTGTGCTTATACTGGATGTCAGGACTTGACGAATTTGCCGATTAGTTGCTCTTTTTCTTGAAATGTTGTGGAAAAATAAACATGGTAAAAAAAAAAAACACTTTAATTTTTAATTAATAGCTCTCACTTTTAAAATAATTTTACTAACAAAGGTTAAATGGCAACGCGTCTGACAGACCAGGCACATTAAAACTTTGCACAATTACCGTGTTTGTCTGCAGTTGAAGCTGCAAACAGCTGTTAAAACGTTAACATGCTTAATGTTTTGTAATAGTTTAACTTTTATGAAGTTATGCACAGAAGGATCAGCCTGAACGAAACCCACAGCACCATTTTCAAAGGTTTTGTCAAACACTGAAACAAATGTATGACATTTTTTGGAAAACTTAAAGGATACAAAAACTGTTGAATCTGAGGAATGCACTGAAAAAATAAACTCTCTGATGTGTTTCTTGCTCATTATTTTGGCAATTAGCAAACAGTTTGACTTGTTTGCCACTGAAATTATATCTTAATTTCAATGAGAAGACCGAATGTTCTCAAGTTTTTTTTGTGTGTGTTCGTAAGCATCTAGTTGAAACTCTGCGTCTGCAGATGAAACAAGCAGGCCCACACGACCAGCAAGCGCCGAGGCGTGACACGCGATCTGAAAGGTCAAATATATTAGAACTGCTCTCTGTTCCCCCATCTGTCTGGCGGGAACATTAAAAAAAATCGGCCTGTCCCTCTGATGAAAATCCGAAATCCTGATCACAGTGCCGACCATCTGCCGCAGACGACACAGAAATCTGCCAGAGTTTGGTTTTCCTCTCATCCTGGATCCTCTCATCGCTCGACCTCCTGTCCAGAGCCGCCGCCACTCGGCGCCCGCTTTGCATCTGAGGGGACGGGAACGTGAGTTTGCGTTTCTGACTATTGTCGCAGGCTTCAGCGCTATGGTAACAAGGAAGGTGGGCTTGCTGCCTGTTAAACTTGGATCAGTTATAGGACCGTATCTAAACAAAGTCTGAATATATCCTTCACTCCAATATATTGTCTATTCTACTTCATTTTTATGTGATTTTTGCCCCGTTGCTCCCCTTCTATTATTTATTACCTAACACATTATTTGGTTCTGTCTTGTTTACTCAGGGATAGCATGGTGCTGAATAAAGCACCATGCTATCCGTGGTGCTGAATAAAGTTAACAAAAACTGTACACAAACGTTGACAGTGGAAAGCTTAGAGAGGAACCATGAAGAGATCTATCGCAATGTTCAGTTAGCGCATCGAGCTCGTGACAGGAATACTCAAAAAATGATTTGAAATTGTTGGAACTAGCCGTGCTCTTGAAAGTCGCTCAACTTGACGACCTGCAGCTCTGCAGCCCAGGCGGTTGACCTTTGACCGAATCGTCTGCATGATTCCTGCCTGGGAGAGAGAGAACTAAACTCATAACTGCAAACCAGTCTTTCCAAGACGGGGGCCCGCGGGGGAAGCAAGAACAAAATGTAAATTCGGTGTCAGCGAGACCTGGGAGCTCGGCGGAGTGCTGACTCAGAGCCGGGACGAACTCCTGGTGCTGCAGATAAGCTGCTGCAGCAGCAGCTCACCCTGCTGCCAGCCCTCTTGTGATCCTGCGCCGCTTCAACAGGCTGTGACTCACGGAAACACACTGAAACCTCTGGGCCGCCGTACCTCCTCTGGCGCCGTGACTCACAGAGCCGGACCGCGTTTAGCTGAGAGACAGAGAGAGAGAGAGAGAGAGAGAGAGAGAGAGAGAGAGAGAGAGAGAGAAGGAGCTGAGGTATAAATGAATAAATCAAAGCAGAAAGACTTGATAGAGAGAGAGGAAAAAAAGTATTTTCCCAGAAAGTATCAGTTTCTTCCAACCTTTTGTCATCCCATTTATTCATTTAAACCCTTTTCTGTCAGTCGGTGAGTTAAACACCAACTCTAATATTGCGATAAGACAAGAAAATAAAGATTTATTTACTTTGCCGCATTAAAGTAATACTAAAATAATATTTTCTCACTAACTTTGAGCACACGGTTTGAATATGCTAAAGCCATAACTGTCATAGAAGAGAGGCGGTTCCAGACATGAAGCAACGCTTTGCTGAACCCGCAGTCCTTCTCCACCCACACAAGTCCCTCTCACACTGAAAACACTACTTTTTTTTTTTTTTTAAAGAAATCTATGAAAAAATAGCCAAGACATAAAAACAGGCACATTCTTCATTTAAATCAGACACCAAAATATATTTGCCAATTCACAGTTTGCTCATTTTCACTTCATTCACATTGATTTGTGCACAAATGATAGATTTATTCATTGATCTGACTAATTCAAATGTTACATTCTGATGTAAAGAAGAAGAGTTTTGAATGGAAAGGAGAGCGAAGGGGAAAAAAATCCCGCGTCGTCGAGCCGAAACCAAAATTCATAGAGAACAAAAGACAATAAATAAATAAGAAAACAAACACGAAGGAACGAGTTTATATAAAAAGATCTTCTTAAAAATGATAAACAACACAAAAATCTAATATTAATATTGGTGTTATGGTCGATAATTGATATTTACCGATATTATATATTTTTACTACTGTTTCAAAACCTTGGTGGCAAAAGTAAATATCGGTGGTTCACATCACTCCAAATAAATTCAGTCAGGTATTGATGTTGATAATTAATTACAATTATTTTTATAACATTTTCCTTGAGATTCCTTTTTGCACAGAAGGCGACCAGGAGTTGTTTTCTGCTATATTCTGGTTGATAAATCACCGAATGGTCTGACATTGAAGACCAGTTGCTGTTGCATGAACCTTCCAGACCAGTCAAGTCTTCTGGTTCTGGTTCTGCTCTACATCCCCAGAACCAGAACCAGAACCAGAACCAAGCACGGAGACGCAGCGTTCAGCTTCTATGCACCACAAATCTGGAGCAAACTTACAGAAAACTGCAAAACAGCTGAAACAGCGACTTCCTTTTAAATCAACCCACCTGGGTCGCCTCTGATTGATGATAACTGGAACTTTTATCAATACATTTGATGCGAATTTTCTTCATGATATTGAAAAATATGTTTGTTGTTTGTTTCACAAATGGTTACACTGCAAGACTTTAAGGTGTAAAGCACTTTGAGCCGCCTCATCGTTGAAACAGGCTGAATAAACTTGACGAAGAATGTTGGCAATATTCACAGCACTATTGATCAGTTGTGCGTTTCGGTTTCACTCCAGCCTGCTGGGGTTTGGAAGAAAAGAACTGAAAAGTTTAATGATGTGACTTTTCGTCTTTCCAGAAGTTATCCAACATAGGGGTAAAAAAACAAAAAAAACAAACCAAAACAAAACCAGCAGATCTTAGAAGAGCGTATCTTTGGAAAACCAAGCACAGTTGCTGTTTTTCTCTTGATCTGACTATTTACTGCCTCGCATTTTGAGTGTTAATTTTCATGGCAAACGTCTGGACTGTGTCCAAATTGATGCGATCTTAGAAAGAGAAGGAAAAACTTTAAAATGAAACTTCCTCGTCTACTTTTCTACAGCACGGCTTGTTATTCCTCCCCCTTTGTCTGTTTCCACACTCTAATTAAGCCACTAATAACTGCAATTTCTCTTAAAATGCCCTGGCAGCAGTGAGGGGAGAGCGACGAAGCACAGAAGGACCTCTTAAGTACAGGCACAGCCATGGCAACAAGTGACCTGCAGCACGGCGTTAAATGGCAACACGGCGCCATGACCGCCTCAGTCACATCAAACACACCGCTGCGTTTCTGTTGTTTCTCCCTTCTGTTTTTTTTTACATTCCCAGAAGCAATTTGTTCCAGGATTTTTAGTCGGGCATGCAGAATGGAGGTAATTTCAAAGAGAGCAATTACGAGCTGAATTGCTCTGATCCCTCAGGGAAAGAGAAAACGCTCAGAACCCGCCTGTTAAGGTGAGCGACTCTTATTGTGCAGTACGGACCGCCGCCGTGTGCCGAGGCTCGACGTGCCGAATGATTCAAGTCGGTGCGCTTCTGAACGCATCTGCAACGTGGAGGGCAATTTTTCAGACTCAAAAATAGGCTCTCACAAACGGGGTGAAATCGCTCTCGCTTTATTCGTTACATTCACAATCCATCACCACAAAGCTTTGGAGCTCTGATTGTCTCCTGTCTGTTTTTTTGTTTTGTTTTTTTTTCTTCCAAGCCTCGTCATTCATTCACACTTTTTCACCAAATCAGAAAATATATATATATATGTATATATATCTTAATTCGCAGATAAATCCTAAAAACAGGAAATGGGGAGAAAGAAAAACAGTGTTCAGATAAAAGCTAAAATGGACGACATGGGTCAGCAAAATAACATGTTCTACAGAAACCTTCACTTTTAGTCTGATTCCTTGTTCTACTAAACAAAAACATGTTCGTATTAACAAAAATAAGAGTTGCTGATGTGAATGTGAGATTTCACTGTAGATATTTTTATAGTGCCTTTCACTTTTTTTTAATAAACAAACAGAGGAACACAACATCATGAGCATTACACATGTTTCCACTAAAAGAAAAAAAAAGGGCTGCAAATGCCTCTTTCAGACAATAGAGCACTTACAGCAAATCACTGCCAGGAAGAAATATTTTATAAAAGAATAACTAATACAGAAAATTAAGAAAAAAAAAAAACCTGACACATTTTTAATCTGAATCCTAGTTAGACGAGATCCAATTCATTTACCTTCATCTCTATATAAATTACTGGACAGATGGCAGAAAATCTGATTCAATAGTTCAGCTTAAAACCTTTTACACAAATGATGCGATTACCCAAACGTCACCGTTTTGTACAAAACCCGCAGGACTCAAGATGTTCAAAATGACTTCAGTTTCACATTATAGAATGAAAATCTACAAAAAACAAAAAAAAACAACAACATAAAATCATCTCCTAATTGTAAAATGTACCTTTCCCTCAAGGCCGAGACACAACAGGTTGAGCTACCGACTTTATGGTTCGCTTTAAAAGGCTTATATCATAATTTTGACAACAAATCCAACAGGAAGTAGTGATGATAAAGTTTGTAGATCAAATTGCAGCTCATAACAAATTTAAGCCATAATTTATCCACTTAGGATGACAAAGTCACAGATTGGAGACCTAACAAACCAGCAACCCTGCCAGGGTTTAAAAGCAAATCCTGAGTAGCCCATTCGGCCTGTAATTTGCCGCAGTACCAAATCAACTTGTGTGATTCCAGAGAATAAAATTCTGGCAGCATTCAGACCTGTTTGCGCTTTGAACCACATTAGTTTGACGCATGCAACAACTCTCACTTTTTTCCGCAAGCTGTGTGAGTAGATCAGTCTGCTTTTTACTTCTGAGCTGGGCAGTGGCTGTAGAAAACATGACTCTTGTGAAAGGAAGCAGCTAAAAGTCTCTGTTGTCTACACATAATTACTTAGTGTGCTTATTTTTAAGGGTTTGACGTCACTGCACTAACGACGCCGTGTTTTGAATGAACTGTCTGTTGCACCACTCACACCTGTTGCTGGTCCCTCTACGACGAGTTTTCACACAAACTATATCTTGGCCCTAAAAATTCACTTCAAGTTTACATCAACCACACTGGAATTTGGAAGGAAAGTCAGAAAACTGACTATCATTCATTTGGCTCAGACACTGAAAAAAAACTGTCGCTGCTAATTTTCTTGTGTGAAAATACAAAGGAAACTTTGTTAAATCTATACAGTGTTATATTTATGTTATTTGAGAAACTTTATACAAATAACACCCAATTTTATATGATGACCTTTGCCCCTTAAAGTACAAAAAGGGCAAATGTTTAGTCCTGTTTTCAAATGTCTTCACAAGACTTCAGTGTTACGCAAACACAAACCTGTTGTGTTTTTGAGAACTTTCAAAGCATCTCAGGTTATTTTATCATCCCAAATGAATAGATGCAATTAGCACAACATGTTTTAACGAAAACTGATTCAAATACAGCGGAAAAATCACAGTTAGCTGTCAGCTGTTTAGAAAGGTGAGTCCTTGTACGCATTTCCCACAAACATTTGAGAACATATGCAAAGATGAGATTATCCTTTGACGCATCTTTGGTGGAGTTTGCAAAATGAAACGGATCCATCGTCACTCGGCTGTAACAGTGTTATCCACCTTCAAGAAATACAACATGTCTGTACAAAAAAACAAACAAACAAACAAACAATATGCATTGCAAAACTTTAAAAATGAGGTCACCTGGTATATTCAAGGTCTTTTATATGACTTGAAATATTCATACCCTTCTGAAATCATAAATCATAATCATTTATGTTTGTGTAACAGCTTGTGTGCTTTCTTTGTTATACGCATTGTAATAGAGTCAAACAAAAACGAAACATCGGGTGATTGGGCTCGTTAGAGTTTCAGAAGTGATCAGTGCAGAATGAATATTTCATATTGCTGCCCTTTGTCTTATTCTGCCTTAAGAGGTCTGCAGTAGACACAATGATAATGTGATGGAAATGCAACCTTTCCTCACTACAAACAAAAGGCGAAAACACAACACAGCACTGGGAATACTAGATCCCTGATAATAAATAACAGATAGTGTAGATTTAATGAACTCACACAAAATATGTTTTTTGCCCTGTTTACATAGGTTTAAAACCAGTGTGGTAATTTGCCCAAACACCATTTGAGCGATTACTTTGTTCCGCAGCCGCATTGTATTAAATGCCCGTCCACTCCTTCACTTACGGAGACGCCTAAAAATATTCCTACCAGCGAGTTTCTTTTGAAACTTTGGAGCAAGTCAGCCAGAGTCCCAACTTAAATCTGACGGAGAAACATTGGAGGAAGCTAAAAATTAGGGTGATGGCAAGGAGGACTTCCTGCCTGCAAGACTTGATCGTCTCTGAAAGGAAACGGCCGACATACCAGCGTCTGATCAACAACTTCAGGAAGGGTTTACGAACCGTCATGTAAAAAAAAAAAAACACATCTATATTGTTTGATAACTTGTCATTGTGTAATTAATGTATTATTATTATTTTCTCAAGGTTGACACACCTATAACATTGTTACCGTCAATCTTTCATTTTTTTTCATCAGAAACAAACTGCCTGCTGTGGGAATGAATCATTTCGGGCTGAACTGTTGTTCCCACTGCGTCCTCATAGCTTACAGTGTTTAAAAATAAACATCCACAGACACAAACCCAAATGGCTCAAAGCTGGTTTCGTGGTAATACACATTAGTCTAATATTCCTTACAATCAACTTTGCCGTAGTGGCACGAACCCACCCCCCCCCCCCCCCCCCCCCCACACACACACACACACACACACACACAGACTTCCCATACAAACTCAAAGTACCAGCTATGTTGCTGCTCTTTCAACATGACGCAGAGTCATTTCCAGACTCACATGTGCACCTCTTATGTAATCTCTAAAACAAGCTCCTTATAACTTAGCATTCAAGTTACATTAACGGCTCCTCTTGCCAAGATGTAAAGTAAATTACAGCTTAAATATGAGCAGACAACAGTTCAAGTGGACAAGGTTTGACAGTTCAAGACCCCAACAGGTTCACCGGTCAGTCTGTCTTACTGGGCTTTAAGTCGACCTCCTCTCTTGATTTCCTCTCCTATATTTCAGGTTCAGTTCAGAACGAGCCGCTTTTCATTGGTCGAGCATGTCCCCAATGAAAGTGTACAAGTGTGCAACCTCAGAGCTTTGCTGCCGCAGGCCGTGTCTTCACGTCTTCGCCCCACGTTGTTCGTATGTCGGCTCCAGTTGGGGTGAAGATGTTCTGGCTTGATTCAAGAATCCGTGCTTGTAATATCAAAAGATTATGAATCTTATTGCAATGGCAGCCATGTTCACGCGTTGGTCTCCGATGCCGAAGCCTTCGCTTCCACAGGGGGTGTCCGAAAGACGAGACGGCCAGTGGCATTTCGGGCAAAAGCAGATCTGGACAGCACTGAACCGAGACGTTGGTGCTTCTGTGCAGATGTGGGGTACAACAGCGAGGGCGCCTGGCTGAGAAATGGAGGAAAGTATTCCAAGGGGAGGCAAGAGAGGTCAAAGGTTAAGGAGGCACATATTTTACGCTGTATCTGGGCTCTGTCTCTGTGTGAGTCATAACAACAATGGGTGGCCAAAACTCAGCATCCAGACATGTAATGTCTGAGTGACTCTGCCATTTCTCTGCTCTCTCTCTCTCTCTCTTTGCTGCTTTAGGTTCTGGACTTTATAAAGCAGAAAGGTCAAGAAGGTGAACTCAGTGTGGGTCTTTGAAAGCCTGACAGTTGATCCACAAGTGTCATTGTGTGTCCGAAGGACTTTAAGCAACATATATGCTAATTAGAAAGCAAGGAAACCAGAGCTGAAGAAAGGGAAAATAAAGGAAAGTAATCGGATACAGAACTAGTCTGGCACACACAAAGTACACTCTGTGCCTTACAATGGAGCAGATTATCAGTACCTTGTCACTGGTTCCAGGACTTACTTCAACTGGTTTAATTTAAACGACCACTTTCACCTGAAACCAGCTGCAATCAGTTGCTGTCACCATGGAGTCTAGCTCCAGTTTAGTCCTTGCTATTTGGTTTTCCATCACTTTTAATGTTCCACACATCGAAGGAGGAGAATGTGGTTGAAGTCCAGACATGATTAACCCTTTGTCTTTCCTCAGTCGTAATAAAAAAGGGTTTTCAGAGAGAAAAGACGACCCAATTTACTTTGATTTCCTAAATACAAATTTGACTCCCAAAGGGTTTCATTAATTGAGCATCATAGTCTGTTTTGGATCAGGATGAGTCGAAGTGTGCAGTCTGCTGGGCTCTGATGAGGTTTTCACATTTTGTTTGAGAATTAAAGCCCGAGCTTCGTAGTTCCTTCACTTTGCTTCACGGTAGATTTGGACTCTGTTCCTGAGTCTGGGCTCTGAGCAACAGAGGGCGCCGGTTGGCTGCGGTGGACCTGAGAATGCCGAGGCAGGGTTGTGCGCATGTGATGCTGGAGGGCGTGCGACTTTTGCGGAGGCCGATTCTGGTAACTTCGACGATGTCGCAAGGACTGGGAATGTAGAAGGATGCGTGTGTATGAGATCTCTGGCATGATGTACTTGAGGCAGTGCTCCTGTGCCTCATGGCTTATATTTACCGGGAGGTCATAGCCGACGATGTCGACTTTGTCGCTTGGCTGCCATGGACGGAGATCCTTGTTCTTGATCTCTGCGGCTGGGCGTGGAAGTGGCATTTTCCCACCAAAGCAACTTCTCATCAGCCTTTCTTGTGCCTGTCGAAGAAGTTGGACCTCCTTCGCCACACAGTCTAGACCCAAATCTGAGAGTTTGAGCCAGAATGACGCATTAAAGTACTCATAAAGGTATGCATCTATGGAGTTCCAGGCCCGGATCTTTTCAGGAAGACCTGGAGACAATCTCTTCTTGGAACTTTCCGTCCGCATGTTTAGCTTGACATACAGGATGTCCTCCAAATCCCAAGAGAGAAGATGGCGAAGAAGAATAAGTGATTCATCAAAGTATTCGGAAATCATCACTAGGGAGAACACTTTTTCGACCTCAGCAACAAAGTCATGTGCATAAGCCAAGTCTTTTGACGGACGATCTTTGTCTCCACCCAAGTCGAAGGTCAAGGTGTTGCGTGCGTACATGGACTCTACCTCTTGTGACCTGTAGTAACGTGAGGGCTCGGCCAAGAACGCTTCCAAAGAGCCATTCGGGACCCTCCTGAAACTCATACAGTGTCGGCTGTAGTATGTAAACAAGGATTCAAACATGGAGGCTGGTTCTCTCAGGATTGTAATGTATATTGTATCGTTTGGCATCAGGCGCTGCAACGCCGTCTTATTGAAGCGCATGTGGTTGGTGATCAAGTTTGGTCGCAGCGTGTGCAGATGGACGAAGTGAGAGGAGAAGGAGCGTGGGTAGCAGAACTGATGGCCACATGCTTGTACTGGCAACGCCACCATCAGGTTGTTGCGCTCTGCAAAACGAAACAGGATGTTCTGCATGGTGGTGCTGGCCGTTTTGTGGGTCTTCAGGAAGACGATGTTGGTGTGTTTCGGCTTCGTTCCTGGGGACTGGTGAGAGCAGCCAAAGCGGAAGGCCTCCATGTTCCTAAAGGAAAAGGAAATGCAAATAATTTCAAAACTAGCAATTCCAGCCAAAAACAATTGACTTTGGAGATATAATTCCACAACAACTGGAGAGTATAAGAGACAAAAGCGCCGGTGTGAAAAAGTGCAAAAATATAAAAAATAAATAACCCTAACCCTAAATAATAAATTCAGAAACAAATTATTGTTGATAGCTTTCTGCAAGGCAGTTCAAAATTTTATGAAATCTTAAATTCTGCAGTTCAGCATAAAAATTCACCTTTTCACCAAAAACACTTGGAGGACAATAAAAAAAAAAATCAGTACAGTTATACTCTGTAGTTTCTTTAAACCACAAAAATATATGATAACAGATTTTTTGACGAAATATGTTCAAACTTTACCTTACTCTTCAGCGACTGGCATAGAAAATGTTTAACATACTGCTTTACATAAATAAAAAGTTTGATTTGATTTTTTTTTTTTTTTACATGTTGTTGGTTTTTACTTCAGTCCTCACCAGGTGAAGTGGCCCCCATGGTGCAGCAGAAGACTGACAGTACAGATGACAATGAGGGCCAGAAATATCTTCTTCTGCCACTTCATTTGGCCTGTGGAAGAAAGGAAGTGCAGGAGAGAGGTGAAAATTAGAGCAAGTAGAGGCGATAACGAGGCAAACAACATGCCAAGAATGACTTTAAAAAGGTTGAGGCTAAGAATGGAAAGAGGACTGAGAAGAAAAGACAAATGTGGAAGAGAGAAACCAAACAGGAGGGAGACATAAACAGTTAGACATGCATTAGTTTAGCAGGAGTCATTAGCAAATAAGTAATATGCTGAATTATACCATAATTACATCCAAAAGCAATAATTGTCACATTTACTGTTACAACCTATTGCCTGTTCTCGGTCAGACCCATACACCAGGTCAGAAGTTAAAGACTCAAGAGAACGTGAATGGAGAAACTTTATGCCACTTGATTTATGCAGCTGTAAAGCTAAGACACCAATGGAACCTTGGAAGATCTCCAAACCTTTCCTTACAGCATTTCACCTGCATAACAATGAGTAATGTTCTCTTCTTGATTACACTGTCCTGCCGCCATCATCGTCAGCTGATAACAGTAGCTCACCTTACATCTTGTGTATGGCACTGTGGTTCATACGCTGTAAAAAAAAAAAAAAAAAAAAAAAAACCCTAAAAAAACTCAGGTCAGAATTTACAAACAATCTGGTTGGGAAAATTTAACCAAATCTTTTTTTCAACAGCTTTGAAAATCTACCCAAGATTCCAGAGTACATTTTTATACTAATTACCTTTAAAATTTGTGTAATAATAATGCTTATTTGGTTTCATTTCACAGTTAACCTCAGAAAAGGATTTTCAGACAATAAAAATCAGACCAGCCTTCATTTAATGAACCACATGCTCTACAAATAAAGTACAAAATATGTGCTCAATTTTAAGCAGCTTGAAGTACGCCACATGTTACTAAACAAGATAATTGTAAAATAAATATTTCTTCAACAATTTTTTTTTTCCACACTGCTACCCAACAGGGCTGCACAATCATTGGTAATCAAAAATCTAATTACCATTTGTCAGGTGCAACACGGTTTGGTTCGGCTTCCACACAGGATCACAATCCAATTCAAGGGAAATGTAACTTTTGTTGAAACTCATTCAATGAAATCATTATTAAAGATGGTGATGGCTGTTGGCAGGACAGATCTCTTGACGCGGACTGTATTACAGTGAATTTCAGGACGTTCAGGGTTGTTCATAATATTCTTGAGGTTTAGTTAACTTCTTCTTTGCATCATCATCTCCAGTGGTCCAAAGATCAGAGCCAGCCAGCCTTCTTTAGCAGGTAAAGTAATTAAAGTAATTAAAGTAAAGTAATTCTTAGTTCTTCTTTTTAGGATTTTATTAGGGGTGTAAACATATGTACTATACTGACACTAACAATTTAAAGTTGTTAAGAAGCTTTCAAACCAACTAAAGCTGAGACTCAATGGTAAGTGAAACTTTATCTTCCTGCTATTTAAAATTTACTATCAAAGATCACATTTTTGAGTGCTTGCCAAAGCACTGCACAAAGTACCATTGAAAACTGGAGTTTTTAGTTAAATTTATAAGCAGCATCTGCACATTGATCCTGCTTTCACTGCCCATGCTTGCACAAAGTATCTCCCAAAATGTAGAACTTGTAGTGAGTTACCTTCTGAAGTGCAAATGCCCAAACATCTTAAAAACATATTTATGCCTCTGGTGGGGAATTAGAATATTTTTTTAAATAGAAGATTGCATATATATACAGCACCATTACAAAAGAAAAAGGCAAGGATGAATTGTGCAAATGACAGCTTTGATTCCCAGCAGGGTAGCTGGCCGCTCTGACTGTGAAGTGTTTATCAGAGAGAAAGCCTGGGAGCAGAAATTGCGTCTCCTGTGGCTTATTTTTTACAGCTACTCTACTTTTGCACCGACCCAGAGGTAAAAGTCTAACAGCTTGTGCTCAGGATGTGTGGGGTCAGCAGAGGAGCTTCCTGACCCCAGACCTATACAAGTCCTGAGTGGAGGGAAGGTCAGCGCTGACGGTCCCCTCTGCAGACCTGATTGTTCGTTGCAGTCCGGTCAAACCACAAAGTGACGGGAAAACACATGAGAGACAGAATGGTGGCTGAGTAGAAGATGATGTGGCAGTAAGTGGAGTCTCTGCTGGGCCTTTTCCCAAACAGGGTAAATGTGTGAGGATAGTTCCCAAGAACCAGAAGTGATACCCAAGAGTGTCGTTGAGGATTCTCCTGAAGTCCACCATCATGAGCAGGTGAAGTCTAAATATTAACAATATACAAGGCTTACCTCAATAGAGATAGAAATGTTAGTTTTGTTTCACTTAAATTTAATGAGAAGCAGTAGAAATGGGTCAAAATTAACATCAAAGTTCAATTGTTGCCTTATAGGCGATAAAACAGAAGAAGATCAATTTTATATTGCAATAAATGATGACGTTGTTTTGAGACCATTGGCATAATGCAAGAACACATTCTCACAGATCACTAAACTTTAAATGCCAATGAACATTTAACACTGGAATCGGAAAACATTTTAAAAATCCAAAATAAACAACAAATATAAACAAAATGAGTTATGAAATCCCTGTAAACGAAACTGTCTGTCAAAAAAAGGGTGAGTTGAGACCAACAGACTGACGACTTCTGCCATGCAGTTTTTGGTAGAAAGAGAAAAATGATGAATGAAAATTATTGAGCCTGTTTTAATTTATAATGCTATTAATTGATTAATTACTTATTGTGACAGGCCTATTTATTTTAAAGAGTCAAAACTGTCTTTGAATTGAGTGTGTGTCACTTATTCTCTGCGTTCAGTTTATCCACTCCTTTAATATTCGGTGCTTTAGAGGCTTTTCTGCCAGCTAATGTAAGGGATTGTGAGAAAACAATGGGCTAAATCTACACAAGAACCTTTGTTGTTGAGTTTTAACTCCAAATGTGGCTCAAAGTAAGTCATTAATTATAAAGTAATGAGAAAACTGTAATTTAAATAGTGAATAGGTATGTCTTATTGAATGTGACAGGAAATGTTTCTTTGTGAAGAACCTGCGGTGGGACAACTCTACGGAAACCCAAAAAGTTTCTCCGATTAGTAAATAGAAATAATTTTAGTAATCAATTATGAAAGGAACGTTTTGGGGGAAAACGATTATTTCACACAGATTCTTTTCCACTTGCAAGCCAGAAACGGAAGACGTAGCCATCAAGATGAAAGGACTTGATAGCCACATCTCTGTCGTCACTTAACTTAGGAGAAAATAAAATCTCAAAGCCTCTTTCGGACAACTTACAGACGAAATTAGTTGCGAAAAACTGGGTGATGACTGCCAAACAGTCGATCGTGTTTGGCAGCAGCATTACGCCGGGTGGAAGAGAGGCAGTGGCCGTTTCTTGTCCTGAGAGGAACTGGTTCATAACCCGGTGTGTACGTGCGTGAACGGTGGTAGATTGTCTGTCGGAGAGTTAATAAGAAAAGGGATTCGAGGGGCTTTCGGCAGGCAGACCTTTCCCTCTCCGTCGACCTCATCTTCTCCTCCCTTCACCTCACCACTGTCCTCTTCCTGCTGCGGCACTCAGGGCCCTTTAATTAAAAACGGCCTGACGAGGTAGCACTGGAAGAGGACGCCTGATCCCTTTGCTGGCAGGCCATTGATTTAAAGGATATAAACAAATAGAAGGGTGGTGTTTCTTCATTGATCTGGTGATTAATCGAGGGATTTTCTAAAACCGATTAAAGTGGACTTTTTAAAGGATGGAGCTGATGCCCCATGAAAGGCAAAACCGTCCTCTTGTTTATTGGGTTTGGCAAAGTAAGAGAAAGCAACAAGGGAAATAATTTCAGCAAAGCAATATAACGACATTCATGACCACTTCTGTCAAAATCAGCAATATGAATGTAAAATGATCAGAACTATAAACTATGGCTGCATAATAAAGTAAATTAAAAAATGCTCACTTGATCCCAGAGGGAAAGAAAATACAATGCATATAAATAGAATAAATTTAATGGTAACTTCACTCAAGATAAATCCACATTCTTCTGTTTTCATCCATTTCTCCAACATTGCTGTGACCTTTAGCATTTTGATCACGTAAACAAACTCGCTCTTTGCCTTCGTTCGTTGCAGAGTTTTGAAAAACACTCTGACAAAGGTTGGCAACACATAATTAATGCGTTGACTAAAATAAATGAGAATTGAGTGGGTGTAACTAAGCCCGCCATCTATTCTGTCACATTTCAAATGAACTGTATTGTCATTAAAATTTAAAACTTCAGCATTAGAAAGTCGCCTCTAATTTTAAGTTTAAAACCTCCCCTTGTCTCGTGATTGAAGCTGTTTTAAATAAAGTTCTTTGAGTTGCAGATTGGGAAGCAACACTGGAAACAAAGGGAGTCTCCTCTGCGCCTCTTTGATTCAAATAAAGCCAAAACGGCTAAACGAATGTTACTAAGCCAGGAATCAATTACACTAATGTGTGTCATGTGAGGTTTTGCTTTCAGCACTTCGGCAGCTTTGATGCTACTTGCTGAAATGACCTTATTGGATTGGAATTAATGAGTGAACACATGTTTGTGGTAATTCAAGTAATTCAAACTTTTTCCTGCTGTCGTTCATGAACCGCAATGAGGATTGTTTTGTTTTTGCTTCTTTTTCTTTACACCTACGACAACACGTCAGGATCTCACGCAACTTTGTACAAGAGTCTGATTAACGTGGCAGCACAACTCTGATCTCATAAGTTCACAGGTCGTCAGAAAAATGTTTATGTAAAGAGAAACTAACAGAAACGTCATGGTGTAGCCTCGTCATTCCTCTTGTCATGTGATGACCTCTGAGAGCTTTCATGGCAAAATCTTGTGTAGTTTCTGACAAATCAGCTACCGCAGCACATTTCATGCTCTGTTGCAGATTCACAGCAGACCTCAGATTGTCTCCCAACAGCACATATGCAATAATAAAGCTTCCGTTTAAAATGCGCTTGTTCTCATACCGACTGAAATAAAAATAAGTAAAAAAAAACAACAACTTTTTTTTCCCCCATAATTCTTCTCTCTGCTAAACGCGATAGCTACGAAAGTAGCAAAAACTAAACAATACTTCCTGGCAGCAAACACTGACATGCTGAAAAGGCACAGGTAAGAGTGCATTAGTCATTTTCGAACAGTTTTATTTCAATAACATTATCATTTTTTTGATAGTATTACCAAAAGCAGTATTTAAGAGAAAAATCAAGGTGATTCCAAGCAATGGACGTCCCAGGAACTCCTGAGGTTTAAAAAGTGAAATATGCAGATAAACTACTGTCACTGGTTTTCACCCAGTGTCCTTTATATTTTAGGTGAGTCTCTTCTCAGGCACATCTGAATGAAATGGTTGCATTTCTGCCTTGGCTGCCATTTAGCACCGCAGAAGCTTTTTAACAACCTGTTTGTTCAAGGCAGGAAAACCTGCCTTGAACAGCAAACCTGATCAGCAAACCTGATCACAGAAAGTGGATTGCTGCCAAATTTCTCTGTTGCTTTTCATACCACAGCATGTCAATTCAGAATTGAAACGTAATCCCATTTAGAAGACAATCCTGCAGGGTAAAAATAAAGAAAAGCCCACAGTAGTTTGAGCCTGTTAATTAGCACAATGACTGCTGCAAGTTTGCACCTTCTCTTTTGCTGCTTCAAATGTAACCACATCCCGGTGTTAGACTCGTCACTTCAAGTGTTAATAATCAGGAGGAAATAAAGTGCAGGAAGAACTGGAGTTTGTCTGGTTTTATATCCCTCCAGTGTCCTGAGTTTGCAGACAGAGCTCCCAGTACAGGACCGCAGCGTTTTGTCGTCTGACTCTCAGTTTGCGTAACAAAATCACTGCAGCCAAAAGATTTCTCACACAGCCAGATTTAACAGTAGGGGGGGATCTATACAGCGCCTTGCACATTTTGCCACATTACAACCGCAAACGTCATTGTGATGTTATGAGAAGGATCAAAACAAAATAGGCCATAAATGTGAAGTGGAGGTTTGTCGAGTTTCTTAGAAATAAAATATGTGGTTTGCATTTGTCTTCTGGCTTTTCACTGTAATATCCCCACATAAAATCTAGTGTAACTAATTGCTTTCAGAGTTCGTCTGTGTCTAATTCATCGTCCAGACCAAAATATTTATTCCATGGGGTGAGGCTTGTTTTCACAATGTATTTTTAGCAAGTGACAGGAGATGCGAAGCGAGATTTGAATAGAGCGTAAGAAGGCATTGACCAGACTGGTCTATCACATAAAACATTTCTACAGCTACGATTAAGTTTATGTTTGCAAAGTGAAAAACACAGAAAAATAGGGAAAGGCTCAAAACTCTTCTGCAAGGCACTGCAACCCTAGAAAGAGGGAACCTATATCTTAAAAGTCCTTAAAATGCCAGCACCCTTCACTTCCACGACAGGCAACTTTCTAGCAGAGTTATGGTCTCCTGCGGTGCTGAGCTCGCTGGAGTAAAGCACAGCAACATCTCGACAGCTGCCAGTAGAGACGAGATGTTCTCGCAGCAGCTGCTGCGTGCTGCTGAAACGCTCTTGCTGCTGCTTTCATTTTGTTTGTTTGTCGAGTCAAGATCTACCATGAAAGCCTGAACATATAATGTTGAGACGTTTTGTCGTCCAGCGACGAAACGCTTCACGCTCTCAAATCCTTCACGTTGTTTTTTAAGCAACGTCTCCTGTTCCAGGAAAGCTGTGCGAGGCTTTATCTTTGAAATCCTTTAAATCAGTCTGAGATATGAGCTCTACAATCATTTTCAGGGCAGATGTGATTTCCGGTTATTGCTGGTTACTGCAGTTTTCATCTGATGACAGATGACATGTTTCATATCAATGTTACGTAAGAGAAGAGAGGCAATCATTAGGTGGTTTTTATCAAATTACTTTCCCACCCAACCTGTTTCCCAGCGTTGTTTTCATACAAATTTGTGAAGAAGCGTCCAGCGGAGTCATCACATTTACTTAGTCTACCTCTCTTTTTTAATGACCTCTTACATAATTATAGGAGTAGAGGCCTCAACATCAAAATATGAGATTTTCTCAACTTGAAAAGTGGAGCTCGATGTGGTTCTACGTGAGTCTGAATCAAATGCGTCTTATCATTTGGAGGCTTCTTTGTGGGAAGAAGGAGTCTTTCTGTCAATCTTCCAATCATAAACCACACCCTGTTTTTCCAGAGCCTAACGCCATGGCTTTGTAAGCTCCAGACAGGTAAATCTGCTAAATGAGAGCACTGAGGTGTTATTTCCCATGATGTAACACATGAATCATGGGAAATTTAAAAGAAGTCAGATATGACACCTCAGCAAATCTGGTTCATCGTTGGGAACAATGACAGGATGTTTGAAGGTGCCACGTTGGTCTGTTCAAACAATTATATGTAAATATCAAGACATAATTCAGCGTCCGAAGGATGTTAAGAGGATGAGACATAAAATGATAGGTCACTCAGAGAGGAAGGAGCCATGACTCGTAGAAAGACAACGTAGAAAGACATGTTCTGGTGAACAAAAACCCTCAGGGACATGTTGCATCGTCTCTCAACTGTCTCACGTCACAGAATGAAGACGTCTGAGACAGAAAAGTCCCATGAGAAAAAAACGCCAACATACGTGATACGAGGTTAGGCAGGCCTGCTGCGACAAAATGTAAGACGTGTGATTAATATGTTTAAGGCCAACTTACTTTTTAAAATGAATTTTAGAGACATGGATTTAAGACTTTTAAGGATGCGCATAGACCAGCACTTTTGGGCGAAATGGACCAAAAGTTCTTGCAAACTACTGTAAAAGGCTTTTGGACAAATACCAGGCAAAAGTACAAACGTTTCTCAATTATCAATCCTTTTCAATTATTGGCTGTCATCCAATAGGAATCCTTTAGGTAATCCTAACTGACCTAAACCAGAAAAGTTGAACTTGATGGAAAAAAAACACAAAAAAAACTTTTCTGTAGTAGTACTCTGGTTTTAACTTCAGATATATGTATATTTCTCAGGCACATGTGTGTTTCTGCATGAGTGGCGATGTTCCCGGATCATTACTTGCCTGCAGGGTAGGCTCCCCATCCACTCTCACAGATACAGCCTCTGTCTCACCCTGTACGACCCCCGAGAGAGTGTAATGAGAGAGGGTGAGAGCGGGGGGGATGTATGGAGCGCAGGACAAGAGAGAGAGGAATGAGAAAAGAGGCAGCAGGGGGAGAAAGAGAACAAGATTACAAAATGAAAGAGGCCTAAGACTAAGCAGGCACGCAGCACTGACAGCAGTCCTTTTAAGGAACGTCCTGATTGATAAAATCTTTCCCACCACCAGCAAGCGCCTTAAACTAAATCCTTGCAGAAAGACGGAAAACATCAGCAGCACAATGCTGCCTTTGGCAAAATCAGGAGCTCGTCTTCTGATTTCACTCATATTTAAGAGTTTCCAACAGGAAACAAGAAGATTAGTGAGTCATAATTGTAGCTTTCAGGTTTTAACAGATTGTGATTTCTAAGTGTGTTTTTAAGAATGTCTGCCTACAGTCCCTGTAACAATTTTACTACTTATAATTCAAATCATTAAAAACATTTCAACAAAATACAATAAACTCTGTTTAACTTGCTGCTCTTTATCTACTGGGTAGTTATGCTCACAGGTCATAACGACCGAGCTCAGGTGGGTTTAATGTGCTTGTGTGTAATAAAGCTCAGTTGGGAAAACTTTGAAAGGTTCGCCTATGTCTCTGCAATAATACAGAGAGAATACCAAGTGCTTTTAGAGCTCAGCTGTTTGTTTATATAAGGCAGGTCTGCTGAACGCGACTGAAGTTGAAGCGAAACAGAGTCCAGCCGTCGTCGTCACAATACGCACAACCACGTCGGCTAAAATCATACTTCTGCAACATTGTTCAAATTCAAGTGGAACGGATGTAACATTTCAGACAATCAATGAAGATAAAAAAAAAATTGTCCATCTAAATGTGTAAAAATGCTATTAGAAATATGCAAGTTTTATTCCCCGACTGCTTTGCGAAGCCATCCGTATGTCGCTGAAACCCTCCGGAGCGCTCCAAGAAGTATATTTAACTGGAGAGCTTCAATTTTGCCTGCAATGGAGCTGGGAAAGAAAACCGAGCTGCCCGCATGCTGCAATTAGGCTGTGCTGCTGTCACAATGGGAGAGAAAGGAGGCGGATAAAAAGCCTTCTTGTAGCTGTGGAAGGACATTTAAAAGCTTGCTTAAAAAGCCTGTCGGCTTTCATCAGCAGGTTGCAAACGCTGCCGAGGTGGACAGAGGCAGGGTGGCCCGTGGTAATTACCATGTAAATGAGCCGCCGTGTTTGGATCAGAGGCAGAGCGGCGCTGGAAAGCACTCCGACACAAAGTGATGGAGGATGCGGCTTAGGCGGAGAAGGAGACGCGTGTCAATATGCACGCTGTGATTGTTTGCTGGAAATCAGTTCAGTTCGGTGGATGCGGTTGACTCGGTCCATTTGCGGCCGTGTGTACGCGAAGCAGCCGTTATTCACAAGTCCTGAAGGGGGGAGGATGAAACCAGCCTCGCTGGAAAGCTTGTGGAAAGTAGGATGAAGTGCGCTGACTTTGGATTTGATGAACACAGAGGACCGACACCAAAGGAGAACATGACTCCCCTCCATATGCCGGCTTTGCTTCACAATCATCTACAGGCCACAGTGGGGCCAGGCGAAAGGGACTTGGAGTTTTATCACGACATTTTGCAATATTATTGTGATTAAAAAAGTAATTATGATAAATTAGGTAACTGTTGCAAATGCAAATACTATGCTACCTGAACAAGCCCAATCTATGTCACTGAATTTAATCATACTTTTGAATTGAATGATTATCACAGATAATCACAGAAATAACCATCTGAAATATACATGTCTGACTGCAAAAAAGAATAAAAAAAATTACCCCAGCAAAGCAACTTCATTATGGAAAAACGCTGAGTTCTTTTTAAATTGTTTCCATTCAGCAAATTTATCTTCATAATCTCAGCTTGTTTTTCCCCAGAATAATTACTCTCATCATAAATAGCATCAGTTCATCCAGTTCCCAGCATCAAAGGCAAACCGTTGCAGAAGCCACAGTGCAGAAAACGTGTCGTTTCTGATCACTGTCAGGATGTGATCAGGAGGGAAAGAGGTTAAACATATCAGATCAGAGTCGCCTAATCATGACAGAGAGATTTCACTCCTAAAACAACACCGCACGCACAGTCTTTCTGCAGGGGGGTGTGTTGAATTCGCGCTCCCTCTTTCATTCCCGACTAACAGAGCAGCGATGCAGAAGGCATCCCACAGAGGAGAGACAGAAAATCACCTTACAGTTTAGGTGAGGTGTGAGACTCTTATCTGATTTAACACGGCTCTGTGCTTGTCGGGCCAGCTCTGCTTCTGCAAAATTGGTTTCTGACATGAAGAATGTGTGTGAGGCCAGGTGAGGTTATGCACATGTTGTGACTGCTTTCATAAACCGACTGTGTCCCTGCGTGCCTCTATGAAAGTCTGTTCCCTTGGATATGTGAGCTCCATCTGTGCTTACTTGCATTAAGGATGAGTTTGTGTCCTTTAAAATTTGCCAATGTCGTAGTTTTTTCTTGTTTATTTCCCTTTGAACGACGGGGTTTTGACATGTTTTCGCCCGTCTAAAGGGCATCAGGCAAAATCCTATCTTGGTTTTAGAGTCAGTAAGGAAAAACCTGACCATTTGCTTTTCACTTACCGGTATTTCTTCAAAGATATGTCTGAGATATGCATGAGAAATCCTTTGATGTCCTTCACAGACTGCAAACAGAACAACTGTTCTGGAGAATTTAGATTTGGACAAGTGATCAAATCCATTAAAGACAGCTGGATGTGTTGTTTTTTTTTTTGTTTTTTTTTTGTTTGGCTAATGGACAAGCATCTCTAACTAAAGCATTTTTTGCTACCTCTTAAAGTGAAATCTCAACATTTTCCTTGCCTTATTAGTCCAAATGGAAAAAGTGAAGTACATACTGTATTTACAAAAAGAGCTCTATAAGAGTCTCAAGCACAGCGCGGATAAAAGTCAACATTTGTGACCAAAATAACACAAGACCTAAACAGCCACATTTAGATGAAAGGAGACATGTTTTCTTAGCAACAAACCAAAGACCCGCTAAGGCTCAAACCGTCCACAAATTGAAAACTGGAGCGCCAGACTCGGGTCCAGAGTCTGGACGGTTCAAGGGTGTTTTCACCATAGTCTGGTAGACTTGGTTCAGAATTGCAACACAAACAATTTTTCCAGCTAACGCTAGACTTGCACTTATGTTTTGTTTGTATTTACCCAGAACGCTCTGGGCTATAGTCCACTTCCTGTTTTAGGAGCGTTCTGTGATTTGCCTGGCATTCGCAGGTGCATTCAAACTGCGCCAGATTTCTCTTCAGCCAAACCGAGATCTATGTTTTAAGACTGACCAGAGTTAAATTTCTTTGGTCCACATCAGAGTTCACAACTCCCCAAAAGAACCTGACTTTCCAGGCAAATAAGCTAGTTTGATTACAGAGGCTTAAACAGGGTTTAAGTCTCTGTAACGGGGCTAAACGTGGTCACAACTTTAAGTTTCAACAAGACAGGGACACTAAATGCCCATCACAATTTGTTTCTAACAGGTAATGGAACCTACTAGGGGACTGCTAAAATGGGCTTGACATTTTATCGATTTTTATCTGCGAAAACTTTTTATGCATCATAAAAAAAGCCTGCCTCTTTGCTCTTCAGAGGAACTGTGTGTTTCTGCATCTGAACAGTGCTCTCTGCACTGTGCAGACAGCTTCTCTTTAATAGCCACAGACCCTCTGACCAGAAAGCGGATTAATTAAGAGGCCAGACAAGAATCCCCTCGGGGAGGACGCCGCCTGCACCTCCCCTAATACTGGTACACACCACAAGGCCACGCAGACGCTAAATTAATTAATAAGTAAATAAAGGAGAGGGAAGCTGTGTGCAACATTCACTCACACGCAGAGATGCAGGTGAATTAAAAAGAAAAGCTGGTCTCAGTGGTGGGTTTTGTACCAAACAAAGGTACTTCAAAAGAGCCTTTATGCACATAAACGGGGAACTCAACACTCTCCTCATGTTTGTTGCATTCAACAAATCACTTCTTTGCCAATGGAAATGCCAGTTTATTAATAACGCCCACATGAAGCCACTCTGGGCTGCGCGACAAGGTGAAACAAAGAACAAAAACCACATCTCATTAAGACAAAAAAAAAAGTATGACAAAAACAGACTGAAGTATTCACATTTTTAAAAACAGATCAAACAAATTAAACACAGGCAGATTACAGGGCCGCAGGGCAAAAATGGGTGTTTAAAAGGCTTTTGATCTTCTTGAAGATGTGATGAAGGCGGTTAAACCTGAATTAATTTAAAAGTTGTGTTAAATTATTTAACCTTTTCAAATTATTTTTCAAGGAGTGGCCATTCTTGTGCACCTTTATTAAAATGTTCTAAATTTATGAGAATCATTACTTGTAATTAGACAATTACACATTTTATATATTTTTCCCCCCAGGATTTCCCCCAGTGTATTAAAAGCCTGGTGGGCTACCAGACTTTACTTGTTTTTTTTTTTTTTTAATGTTTGCATTTTTTAAGACTTTATAGTTTGTCCACAGATATTAATCTTCCAATGACACATAATTATCAATCGATATTAAAAAATTTAATTCAACTTTAAACATTTTTTAACTCAAAAACACGACGAGCCACTGGATGAACGACTGCCTTAACACCCAGCCACCAGGATTAGCAAGTTTTCTAGGAGAAACCTTGTTTCTTCTTCATCTTGTTAAATGACACATATGTGACAAAATACGATATAATTAATAACTTGCAAACCTGATCCCTGCATAGTTTCTCATATTATCGTCAGTCCAGTGTTGATCAATTCTTTCCACATCAATTTATTTATTTCAATATTCTATTCTTACTTGATGATGATAATCTACTCATATTACTTTTGTATTAGTATTATTATTATTTTGAATAAATGTACGTTTTATTATTGTCTGTCATCGGTTTGTTTTATATCATGTGTAAAACCTGTAGTTTAATTAACAATCTTTTTCCTGCCACTGCATATCAGATGAATTTATTTCTTTTTTAACTGGAGTTAAAGTCCAGGAAAAGAAGTGAAAGTGTTCTCTGACAGTCATCTGTCAGCAGGCTTCAGCCTGCGACGGTGCTCTGTGTCAATCGCAGTCCATCTACTTCCACTTCCCTCTTGTAAGCTGGTGAATAGGACGTAACTCGATCCGGTAAAAAGGAATCACTGTTTGAGGACATTTAACAAAAAACAAACAAAAAAAACCCTTCAACTGCTCTAACAATTTTCTTATAAAGGCAGACAGGAACGAGTGATGTCTTTTTGCCTCATTAGAAATCATCTCTTTAATGTGTTTAATTATCCGATGCGGGCCCTGAAAAGGGATCTTCAGTATCTGATTTCTGGCTCATTCTATGTAACTGATTCTATAGATAACGTATCAAATAGCTTGTTGTTGCAAACAACACGAGAGTCGATGTGCGACAAAGTGACACTGGTCAGTCATTCTCCTGGAAGTCGGTGCGGCGCTTGGTGAGGCTTTTTGTGTTTCCAGCCCTGGGAGGAGGTTAGAGTTTCCTCGGGGGGTCGTGAGAAAAAGGCCCACTCGGAGAAGAAAGATCTTTGGTGTGAGCGCCACTCTGGAGTTTACCGGTCACAACTAAACATCAAGATCGGAGAAAGTCAAACCTGAAACCCGAACCTGGCTCTGTCACGCTACGGTGAGAGGTACGGCAGGGACAACTGAGAAAACATCAAAACACTGGCAATCGATTGAATACATGAACTGGACATATGCTTTTAACACCATCTACTCTTATTCTACCCCAAAAAATAAGTAGCTTCCTGGAGCTCAGAGAACAGACTTTAAAAAACTTTTGTTAGCTTATAAGTGAATGACTGAGCACCAACATACATACACCACAAAACTTCCAGAAAACTGCAAAACACAAACTTCCTTTAAACTCACCTGTTTAGAGTCGCTTTTGATTCATAATGACTGGAACATTGATAAATATATTTGATATGTCTTTGGTAGGGGCTACAGAGTGGCGCAATTGGTGGCCTTGCAGCAAGAAGGTCCTGGGTTCGATTCCCAGTCTGGGTTCTTTCTGTATGGAGTTTGCATGTTCTCCTGACTCCACAAGGGTGTTGGAGTCAGGTTTCAAAATGTAATGTGTATGACTTGCTTCATAGTTGGTGACTGAATTATTTTTTAAAAATGTAAAATGCCTTGTTGCTGAAATGTTTTATAAACTTGGCTAACTTGATCATGGTGCCAGTACAACAAGTGAAGAACATTTTTTACGTCCTTCCCGGCTGTCTGAAAAAGTGTGTCATGTTACGTCAAATCATTTGTGTTTCATTTGAAGGTACATCCACTCCTGTGTTAAACCCTGAGAGAAAATCTTTTAATAATGAGATGGAAAAATTTAAGGCTGTGAAAAAATTTGAACACTTTTTTTTCCCGCTACTGTGTCAAATCATTATCAAGCTGAAGAAAGCCAGAAGGAATTTTAAGTGGCTTTGAAAATATTCATACTTCTAGGACATTGTGTCATGAAGGACCACAAAACAGTGCAGAGTTAGAAATGTTTTTTAAAAAAATGACGCTTAGAAGTAAATCTGGACAGTTTGACTGAAAACCGTATTACAATGTCAAGGTCTGACATAATCAATAGTTAGTCTAACTAACTATTGATCTTTTAATATCAATAGTTAGTCTAACTAACTATTGATTAGCTTTTTGTTCCAAATATCTGCAATGCTGCCAAAGCGGTGGTGTGACCTGTCCTGTTTCATGCAGTTTGCACTCTGTCATTGTTTTTATTTTTTATTTCTAAGCCAGTTGTTGCCAGGTAACCTGGAAACAACTTGTTGCTTAGCTGGCCATGAGACATTGAGACATTAAAGCCTTTCCTCTGCCTACATGTCCCAGAATGCTGTGAGGTTCTGGATCGTAGTTCAATGCAATTAATTCATATTCTATCAGGCGTATTTTCTACTGATACTGATCATGTCTGTGTCTGTTGCGATATATATTGTTATTGATTTATTATTTAGCCCTAGCATTGAAATCCATGGTTATTATGGGGGAGCTGCAGGATTCCACGGCTCAGGTGGGACAATCTGTTCAGGGGACAAGATGTGAATGGCACAAATCTGGCTTTTATGGAAGAGTGGTAAGAAGTAAGAAATTGTTGAAAGAAAAAATAAAAATTGAAAATTGAATTTTCTTTATCAGTCAATAAAGAAAATTCTCAAGAAATAAATTAATATTTTTGCTTAAAAAATGATTTTAAACTAGAGATGGTGCTAATCTGATTCAGTGACCTCATCAGAGTCAATACCAATGTAACAATTCTTCATTTGGTGTTTGATAGAAATAGCAAGAAAATACTAGAAAATAATCATAATTGTCTCAAAAATATATCATAGTTTTATGCTTATTGAGTAAAAGCGCTTTTTTTTTTTGCTTCTGTACCATCAGAGGAGCTGGTAATGCCTGGATTAAAGAAAACTGTCACAACAGAGAGTTCTGGTGAGCCAGAGTTTGTTTACCAGCGCCGGCTGCACCAACTGAGCTGCTGTTGCCGTTAATAATGAATAATGCATTTTCGGCAAGGCCAGCCAGATACAGGACTTTTGCTCACATAATCTTCCTTTCCCCAGCCGGTTTTTAATCCACCGTCTGCTGGAATCTGGCTATTGGACATCTACAAGTAGATGAAAACGTTCGCACCGAGGGCGACCTCCTGGAGCCGGGCCCAAACCCCGACAAAACCCTTGTCCATCTGTCTGCGTCTGGCAGCGGGAGCTGCGGTCAAAAGCACACTTAATAGTCCAACACAAATGAAAACTCTTTTTATTTTGCACATTTTCCAGATGTGACTCTTCCATCTGCTGACGAATTCAATCTGACCAAATCATATTTATCTTTTAATTCTGTAAATAGTTCACAAGCTCTTTTTATTACCCTCATATTATCACTTTTGAGATAAGAAAAATAATAAATATGCAGTTGTTTTTGTTTTAGTATGTATGAAATTAAAATCAGTCAAATTCACGAAATTGGTTTGTAAATGACAGACGGTATGTTCGTGTTTTTTCACCAGTGTTACACATGAATATGGAACAGTTGCAGTTGAAACCAGATATTTAACCACACTGTGGAAAGAGACGCCTTTTCGTAACGGTTCGACGTTAAATCAGAATAAACATTTAATCATCACAATAATAATGAGCAAGCTCATTTTAAGTTATTATTAGAAATTAACCGATTAATTGCTGACCACGACAGGCTAAATTACAATGCATTTACACAAGTTCAAAAAGTATGTAAATGTGCCCCGTTCATTGACTCAAACTATTAAACGTACAATGATGGAAAAATCCAGGTATCATACCGTTCAGGAAGGAGATGTGTTCTGTGTCCCAGAGGAAAACATATTTTGGTGTGCGCATCAATCCCTAGAACAAAAAGCAAAAGACTCTGTTAGGATGTTGGCCGAAGCTGCAGAGAGAGCATCATTACACGCTCCACTTCTTTGCGGATGTGGGCTGAAAAGCCGCTCATCCACGAAGAAGCCAAAACTTCAAAAAACGGGTTAGAGGTCTGGAAATACATTCAAAGAACAAGACCTTCGATTTTAGTCTGATGAAACTGAAGCTTAAGTGTTTGGCTGTAATGACAATTGATACAAAAATCTAAATTAGTTGCAAAGGGGCTGAAGGACAACAAAAACCATGTCTTGGACTCTGATCTCAATTCCCTGGAAAATGTATGGGAAGATTTGAAGAAGTCGTGTGAAGCAAGGTGGCCTACAAACCTACAAACTGGACTGGGTTTCACCAGCTCTGTCAGGAGGAAACAAAACACTTAACCCAAGCCAGACAGTCCACAGGCAATACCACCAAAAATATTCTCTTTGCTTTAACATCAGAGTATAAAAAAAAAAAAGGTTACTTGTCTATTAACAGATTTCAACTGCAACCTCACGCATCTTCTCAAACTTCCTCGTTTATTGGGAAAGAATGAGTTTAATTTCCCAAAAGTCTATTTAATCACGGAGGCTTTTTATTACCATCAGGCCCTCAGTCAGGAAGATGGAGCTGACCGGCCGCTCCAGTCATAACCGGTGGCTCATGATGAGACGTGTGCACACAGGCAGCTTCCTCTCAATCCACGGAGGACAGAAAAAAGACATTACTGGAGCACCATCTGTGCTCCAGTAAGACTGTATCTTTATTTTCTGTGTGCGGGCTTTCACGTGAGGCTGAGCTTTGTTTTGAAAGCACATTTGACCTCCAAAAAAAAGAGAGAGAGAGAGAAAAAAAAAAAAAGATGCTGCCCTTCTTTCCCCCCCAAATCCTTATTTGGAGGATTTCTTTTTTTTTTTTCCTTTTAATTTTTTGTTGCTCATCACTTCTCATCAGTGTAAGTCCAACTTTCATCTTACTTGGTTTGGCAGGTTAAATAACAAATCAAAGTGGATTAAAGAAGTCATTTTGGAAGAAGGAAAAAAAAAAAAAATGCAGGTTATCTGAGGTTTTTTTTAAACTGTGGTTTGTAGGATTTGTAGCTTCACTTGCGGTCAGTTCTGTGGTTAAAACAAGCACTTTTTGGAGGGAGATTTCTTCCTAATTAAACTCATTTAGAGGTCACAGGATTTTCACTGATCTTTTTCAAAAAATTAATGCTCACATTTGCCTCGTCTGACCTTAAGGCCCCCAAAACTACAACTTTAAAGCCGCATCTGTAAACAGCTCCACTGGGACTTTGATGAATGGAAGGCCCTTGACTATATGCTATCCTATCTGACCGGGCTTGTTCTCGGCGAGGCGGTAAGCGCTGCAGTCTGGCTCTGCGCCCTTAAAACTCAGATCTTCAGGGTCACCGTGCTCCACGCAGCGCACAGGACTGTATGTCTTTGTCTACTACTGTATAAATAAACAGTTTTCTCCGAGAGCTGGTCTTTAAAGGGCACCTAGAGTCTGATAACGTCTCACACCAGCAGCGTGGAGCGGGAACCAATTCATTTTCTTTTATGACGTTTGGTGTGCTTTTGCGTCTGGACGTTTTTTTTTTTGTAGCCTTGTGTTCAAACGTTGATGGGAAGTGCCACAAACACAAACCAGCAAAAGTGTTTATGAACTGCGAGTCTGCCGAGCCTCTGATACGAAAGAGTTGAAACGCTCCAAAGAATGTTTGTAAACGACTTAATGGAGAAACGTTATGATGACGTGTTGTAGGCGGAGTGTCGGAAAAGAGCAGGAGCTTCTTAAAGAGACAGAGGCCCAATTTCAAGGTGTCAAACTGAGAAGTTGAATTTCGCTTAATTCCCAAAACTCAATATATTGCTAAGTATTTTCTCTGGTTTCCAGACTGAAACAAAACTAACTTTTCAGAAAGAAAGAGGAGTTTGTTTTCAGTAAATAATTCCTTAACATTGTTTTAAAAAAAACTTACTTATTGTACTGGCATTTAATTTTTCCCACATTACAAGTGAAATAATATTAAGGATTTATTGATTTAAAACAATCTCTCAAGTTCTGTCTTATTTCAAATGTAGTTGGATATTTGCACTAGAAACTAGATCAAAAATATGAAGTAAGACGTGACATAGTTCCCTACAAAATGGAAAAAACATAAAACTGTCCCTCAAACTAGATATTATCTAAAACTTATTCTGTATTTTATCTTTAGCTTGAGTCTAAATAACATTTAAACATGGCAGTAAGTGGTCGGGCTGGCAGTAATTCTTGCTTTTCTGTTTCAAATAAAAGCACTCCACACTTATTTGTTTAAAATTTCTGCAGTATTATCAGGATAGAGAAAAACAACGGCATTTTTTACTCAAGGCTGACTGCTCTATCTCCTTGTTTCCAAATGCATTTCCGTTTCAACTGTCTAAACAGAGAATTAATGTCTACATTTTCAAGGACTTCTAAATAGCCTGCAGACGCAAGAACAAGTTTCCTTCAGCTTTTTCTTTTTAATTGCTTTTTTATTTTTTTTGCTAACCTGAAGTCGCAGTGATGCAGACAGGCTAAGAGATAAACCAGACTGAAGCAGTGGACTAGTTGAGGAGGTGGGAAAAAAAAGACACACAAAGATCAACCTAAATAGATAAATCTGGTCAGCTAAGGTGGAAAAATCTACATCGGAAAAGACAAGAAAACTAGTACAGCGTTTTATTTATCGCAGATTGTTCTCTGATACCCCTGCTTATCTACGTTAACAGCGCTACCCACGGCGTGGAACGTTCCTCGGAGCAAATCCATCTGTATCTGTTTAATCCTTACACAGTCACAGGTGCTTCCCTACAGTGTTCAATAGGCCATCACAAGGCGGCACAGAGATAAACAATAAATGCACTCAGCATCAAAAGCTGCATCGTTTCAGACAGTAGAAACTGAAGAAACAAACATACAATCATCCATCCATCCATCCATTTTCCGTCACCCTTCTCCCTAACGGGGTCGGGAGTTGCTGGTGCCTATCTCCAACTGCGTTCCCGGCGAGAGGCGGGGTCACCCTGGACAGGTCGCCAGTCTGTCGCAGGGCAACACAGAGAGACAAACAGGACAAACAACCATGCACACACACACTCAGACCTAGGGAGAATTTGGGAAGACCAATCAACCTGATAGTCATGTTTTTGGACTGTGGGAGGAAGCCGGAGAACCCGGAGAGAACCCACGCATGCACAGGGAGAACATGCAAACTCCGTGCAGAAAGACCCCGGGCCGGGAATCGAACCCAGGACCTTCTTGCTGCAAGGCAACAGCGCTACCCACTGTGCCACTGTGCAGCCCCAAACATACAATCATGCATCTTTATTCTGCTTAAAAGAAAGTACTGACAATTGCACCAACATGCAAACAAGATCTACACGACATAAAAGGGATAGAAAAGACATTTATATGTAAATGTCAAGAGAGGAGAACATCTCACCTTATGAACTTAAAGATGAAAGACTCTTTTGAACATTTCACTGCCCCAGTTTAATTCATCTAAAATTGAAGATGTCACTTCAGCCAATAATGACATCAGTGACAAGCAGGCCTCGATCAGTTCAGGTGTGTGGATGTATTTTGTTTATTTACAGTCAAATAGAAACTAATTATCAGTTTTATCCCCAGCAGCATCCAGGATGTAAAGCTTTACAATTCCAGATGAAAACAAAAACAATACCTGTGCAAGAGCAGGATGTGAGAGTTCTCTCAGAGCTAAAATTTGTTTCGCTTGTTGTTTTTTTCTCAGCCAAGACAATTTCATTTATTGTGTTTTTGTCTTTGAAAGCTGCTGAAGTTTTTCACTGAGGACATAAAGAATTTACAATTTTTGAATTCCTGGGCATAGGTGATGTCTGTATTATTGTTTTCATTTCTTTTTTTTTTTTTTACTTGAAAGCTGCTTAAATTTCCACTGAGGATATTATCTGAGGATTGTTTTTCTTGTGTTTTCTGCTTTGCCACTTCTTAAAAAAAACATTTGCTAAAGAAAGCTACACTGTTATTTATATTGATTTATTTTCCCCTCTAAAATGTCGTCTTTGTCTTTTCACCTCTCCTGTTTTCTCTTTTATCCAAATTTACAATTTTCTTTCTATGTTTTTCCTTCCAACTCTTTGCAAAGTGACCAGGAGCGAAGGGAGCCTGGTGGGCGGCCACTCTGAGTCAGCTTCTCTCCTATTGGTCAAGATTCAAGATTTAAGTTGTGAAAGTTCTTTTTTTGTTGTTTATTTGTTGCAATATTTGCCAGAAATGTATTTCAGAAAATAAATTATATTCTGGAAAAAAGACTGAGCATGAACAGATGAGGGAAGAAAGAGGGAACGGAGGCAGGAGGGAAGAAAGAGCCATCAAAAATGATTAAACATGCAACTAAAACAGTTGGAGGAAAGAAGCAACAAAAAGCAAAGCAAACAGCTTAGTGGTGTCATCTCAGCAAACACAGAGATGATCTGAGCAATTTAACTGCTTACGACTATTTTTTTTGGACGAAGCTGTTGCTATGGAGAGAGACGCAGCTGAGAAGACCGAGAACTGACAGAGCAAAGAGAGCCATAGATGCAGCTACGATGTCCATCAGGGAAGCAGATATAAAAAGGAACAGAAAGAAATGCCTTCAGCTGAATGTGATAAGATATATAGTTAGTCTGACAAGTTCTACTATGTATTTCTGAATAGTTTTCCTTTCTTACTAGGGGTGTAGCGATACAATAATCTCACGATACGATATTCTGATCACGATGCAATATGTATCATGATATTTGGCAAACAATACAGTTCTATATAATTCGATGCACTTTTACGATTTTCTGAAAGATTTTAAAAGGACAGAGTGATTTTAGTGACATTTTGTGTTCCATAGACTTGGATCTAATTAACTGAAAATCGATTAAAAGCACCATCTACACAACACCTGACTCCGATTGGACAGAGTCTAACAGTCTACAGCTGGACAAAATGAATCAAAGATGCAGTGAGAAAATTAGTTTCTGTCATTTAATTCATGTGGATTTGACATAAAACTCAAAGTTTCAATGGGGATCCAGGAACTGAGTGGGGAGACTATGAGCCTCTGCAGACTCTCAATATGCAAATGGGAGTTTTGCTGCTACGTCGTCACAAACCAAACATGTTAAAAAGACGATATAAGCCTACGGACCCCTATGGTTTAAAGAATCAAAAATCAATAAATATCGCAGAACCGACATAGTTATACAGCCCTACTGCTTACATGTATGTTTTCCCTTTAAGCTCTGAGTCATTTGGTGGAAGAGATGAAGCAGAGAAAACCAAACAGGTAGAGAGACAAGAGAGAGCAGCTAGAATAGCAACTCAGAAGGAGAGCGCGTGAATCCTCCTCATGTGAAGCATGTAAGTGAATCTCAGCCTCTCAGCACCATATAATGCATTCTTTGTCGTAGTGCTGCTGGTTACCATAAAGATATGACAAACTGAGAATTCACACCAAATAACAGGAGACATCATAACATTTTATGATCACATAAATTAGAAAATGAAAACTGTCACCAAGTGGTTTGCTTGACTTTAAAGCACTGATCTAATTTTTTCAAAAATAATAACTGTGAGCACAAACTGCATACTGTTGACAATCATCGGTGACAACGATCAGGCGGTCAGTGTTGGAACTAACAAGTATTTTAGTAACAGATTATTCTGACGATTTACTAGTTAATCATGTTAAAAAAAATGGCACAATACAGATTTTTTTTGTCTAACCAATTAAACCTTTAGAAATACAACAAAATATTTAAATGAGTAAGTGGTCCAATTTCTTTTTTAAATAAGAAATTAAAAAGTTTGAAGTTAAAGTTAATTGAAAATCGTTATTCCTTGAGTGAATATTTGATTATTTCCAGCAAAGGATGTGTCTGGTAAAACTATGCCACCTGCAGAGTTTTGACCGAATATATTGGCCTACTTATTAGCACAGTTTTAGCATTAATGTCATTTTGTTATTATGTTCCAGTTAACGATTAATCAGTTAATCGTCACTGTAAGTTAGTTGGCGATTATTTCAACAATCGATTAATCACGATTAATTTGATTAATCGTTCTAGCCTTAAATGTTTTCTCTTCTTTTTTTAATATATTAATGAAACTTTTTCATGAAACCAGCTGTGGCAGAAAATCAAAGCAGTTTTAATCTAGAAATGATCCAGATGTAAGCAGTAATGGCTCCTTCTGAGTGCTCTAAAACAGAACACCTTGGTTAACATGGCCTGCATCACAACAAAACGAGCATTTGTTAAATGTGATTATAAATTAATAAGTGGCTGACGGACTCTGAAAATAAGTGTCATTAATTTAGATCTACTATTCTGCTGTAAATGAATAGATTTCTGAATATGATGAATAAAAGCATCCCCTCTTTCTTGCTGAGGACAGAGTTTATTGATCGTTGAGCTTGTGATGCGAAGCCGAACACGCAGGGAGCATTTCACTGGTGCAGAGAAGAAGTGAAATGAGAAGCGGCAGAAAAAAAAGACAAATATCACAGCATGAGTAAAGAAGCCGAAGATGAAAAACAGAGATGTCTCAGAAAACAGGTATTGATCCAAATTCACAATGGAAGCCTCCACAAATCCGGACCAGAGTTTCTGTCGTGACTTTTTATGGAGGCTGGAAGGATTTCTGAAAGTCAGCGGGAAGTTTCAAGAAAAGCACACAGGTTGGGTGGTGTGTGTCATTTATATAGAGCTTTTGTAATGTGTCAGATCTTAGAGGATTTTTAAAACCTGCGTGAGCGCAGACTAAAGCAGCGTTTTGCTGGGAGCATTAGGGAAGTGAGTCGTCTTTTACGTTGTGCTTTTTTTGAACTGATGGCATCACTGTCTCAGTCCATAGGCTTCAATTTGCTGTTTTTATCCAACCAACAATAACAAAAAAACATCCTCATCAAAGAGAAATAAATAGACTTTCTGTCTGACTCCCAGAACTTGGGTTTATTTTAAGATTACTCAACTAAGAAATCATAAAGTCTATTTATTTATTCACATTTAGTCTCTGGAAGTGGTTCTAAATAATTGGTTCAATTGGTTGGTACAATTTATAACTTTTTTGGAAAACATATCTAGATCTGACTAAAACACAGCTTGATGATGAGCTTTGGTTTTCCACATGAAGATTTTACAAATGAAAAAGATTTTAAGAAAAAAAACCTGCTAAAGTGGCTGTGTGTTTGTGTGGGCTGTTGACATCACAAAAGGCAGAAAAAGAGGCGTTCTGGCATTATGTGTTTGAGTTGGATTAGACTGCACGCTATTGGTGGTTTTTCCAAACTTTTAACTGGTACAAATCTGTTTATGAACCTGTGAACCTTTCAAATTTCATCTCTCGTGGTCTTTGACACTGAAATGCATGTTCAAAAACCACCTCCATGTGCTTTCTTGCTGACAATTTGCAGTCTTCAACGCAGGCAGCATTCTCAGATTCGGCCAGTTCGTTTTGCTGCGCCAACACATAAAGGGTGGATTTGATTAGAAACAGCCAACATAAAGAGAAAAGAAACAACAAAAATACAATCGGACAAAGTAAAATAATAAATAAACCTGTTACCAGCTTCCTTTTACCTCATGTGACGTCACCAGAAAGATGTGCTTGTGTGGAAGCTTGTTTACGGGAATTAAGGATTCATCACAATGATGTAATTGACAGCAAAAATAAATTTCACATGCAATTCTATAGTAGGTTTTTACGTTGATATCTGGGTACAGGCTGTAATTCGCCGACATCCAGGAGAGAAGATGGAAAGTCAAGCTGCATCTACACATAAACCCATCAACTAATGGAAAGTTTTCACATGTGCACAGTGGAAAATATTGAACAGTGGGAGCAGGACAGTAAACAATTTCTTGTTAATTGTCCTCTGGGTGCAAAGCGGGTCTTTTCCCATAATTTCTCCTTTTTGCAAGGGGGTTCTGGTGGATTTCATGTTTGAACACACAGTGTTTAAACGCTGAAGACGAGCTTTGTCACATATCATCATATAATTATTATGAAGGAGACGGTCACCATCGGTACAACACGGAGAGTTGCAGGACAAAACAAACATTCAGATTCCCCTCCGGAGGTCTCACTCTACCAAATCTGGGACACGCCAAATTGGGATTATTCTTTAGGGTAAAAATCACTCCGCCGCCAATCTCAGGCAAATGACACACATGTCCTCTGGAGGGGAGGGGAGGGGAGAGCCAGCTCGGATCCACGAATCCGCTCGTATTCAAACTGGCATCAGTCGAGTGAAGTGTCCCGTTAAAAAAAAACACAAAATGAAACAAAAAAAACAAAAACAAAAACAAGAACAGAGCAACACCTCCGATGAAGGGTCCCGGCGGAGCCTTCATCTACATCACACCGAGTCCCGTTACTACAGCAGCCGTGGGGGGCAGAGATGCTGTCATTACA
>CAKLNU010000663.1:0-12500 GCA_922788865.1 Poeciliopsis turneri
GTTCAAACAAAGCTATTTACCATTAGTGCAAATACAAGACACCATTTTTCTACGCTCAGCAGAGCCGCGGGGTGTTTTCTTATGAGCCAGCATTGGTCAATGATATTTTCATTTAATCAGAAGAATTAACTGATAACTGATGCTGTCAAATCATAATTTGACAGCATCCAGCTAATCAGTTAATTCTTCTGATTAAATGAAATATCAGTTGATTGTGTAACTTCACATAAAGAAGCCCCTTACATGAGCTTCATATGAACGTAGAAGGAATGAAGTGCAGACCAAACATGCTGTATTTTGCTACTAATGAGGTAAATGAAAACTGTTTTGGACAAAATCTGCTTTCATCTACACTCAGTTTCAAACATGCAATGAAAAATCAAAACACTTTTTACATTCTGACTATCCTGAATAAACCAGACCCATTTGGGTCGGCCGAGTGTTTGTTGGGAAAGTGGCGCCGTTAAACGGTGTAATTATCGTCTGTAAAAGGTGAAGCTGCAGAGGCTGACAGCTGATCTCTCAGCGCTGACACCAAACCGCTGCTAATGAGAACTACAGCGGGTGATTTGTTTTCCCCTGTTCTACAACGCACACACGCACACAGAAACAAACGGATAAACGGATCCGAACGCAGACGCGGCAGGAAAACGGCTCCGAACACAAAGGTCAGAGCGGAGCAGAAATCTCTGGAGGAAGACAGGAAGTCAACAGAAAACAGTGAAATGTATCACAGCTGTCTGATCAACGCAGCCCCTGCAAAAAGCCAGATCTTAACATGTTAACAACAAAAACAGCTAAAGGTGAGCAGATTCCTGCCTGGGAGTCGAACGTAAAGCATCCAAACAGACGTTAGTGGCTACATTCATTTTGACTGAAAACCAACTTATTTGCCCACCAGCTGTCAGCTGGATGAGCTGCAGGCCAGTAAAATCAAACCCTGAGTAGAAAATGAGTCAGAACAAATCACATTTTTTCCATTTACTGGTGAGACACAGAAGGTGACGTTAAAATCGTTGTCCTTTTTCTGAGGGTGCCAGGCCGGTTCCTCTGCTCCTGTTGTGCTAATTATCCTGCATGTTTTATATTTCACTGAAGGGCCAAACCATGGATGCAGTCCCTCTTGTCCCAACAATGATCTCATTTTACATTCAAGAACTGATTGGTCAGTCCACACAAGCCCGACGAGGGCCAAGTAGATACATGGTAAAAAAAAAAAAAGGGAGTAATTTCTGCCAAGAAATTTTTAGAATAATATCAGAAATTTTCTAGAAAAAAAAACGTGGAAATTTCTGTGATCCATGTTGTAAAATTCCTCTTTTGTCATTGGAAAAAGCAGACGAGTCATTACTGTCCCTGGCGCTGGTCTCATGTTTGTCCTACTTGCATTTACCCAGAATGCCATGCTCTGAAGTCCACTTCCTGCTTTTGTATTCAATACAAAATGTCACATCTTCTTCACCTCTTCTGATTAACTGAAATATTAGCAAAGTTGTTGCGAAATCTGAACAAAAAATATAAAAAATCTATGTATTTTCTAAGACTTAAAACAATAAAATGAGTTGTTGCAGCTCATTTTCAGCTTTTATAACCAGGCGATTGAATATTGTTCAGATAAATATCAGGTTCTCAAGTCAGAGGTGGCATAATTGAAAACCACTGATGTAAAGTAACTTTCCTCTGGCTGAAACCTCTCAGCTCGCTCCATTTTTTTGTGCTCTTTCTTTTTTTTTTTGCAGAGGACCACCAGGTGAGACAAACGGACAGATGGACAAACTAGCGCCTTCAGCGTTGGGGGAATATGGGAGAAAGCCCGGTCCGTTTGTCAGCCGACATAACAAGACTGTCTCAACTCGGAGATGGAGGGCAGAGAGGGTTTATGAGGACGGCGGAGAGAGAAACAGAAAGCAACGGAGAGGAGGAGGAGAAAGTGGTGGTAGGTTTTTAAATGGTCCAGAGGGATGAATGTCGAGGAGGAAGAGGAGGAGGAAGAGGAGAAGCTCCCACAGCGACTGCTAGTTGTTATATTGGGGATCCGTTAGCGGATCAATGAAAGAAGAGAGAATGAAAGAGGAAGAAGGAGGCAGAGTGGAAGGATGACAGGCCTCATTACCACCAAACTGCAGACAGTGATGCCTCAGTGTGTGTGTGTGTGTGTGTGTGTGTGTGCGTGTGTGTTCATGTGTGTGTTTGCCCATTTTTACATGCATAGTGTGTACTTTCATATGTTCACCAAAACATTTTTACATGCAGTGTTTGAGCTTATATAACTGTCTTCCCTTGTAACTTTGTGTCTGTGTGTGTGTGTGTGCGTGTGTGTGTGTGTGCGTGCGTGTGTGTGCGTGTGTGTGTGTGTGCGTGTGTGTGTGTGTGCGTGTGTGTGGGTGTGTGTGTGTGTGTGTGCGATGTGTGTGTGCGTGCGTGCGTGTGTGTGTGTGTGTGTGTGCGATCCCTGTGGGCCTCTGTGAGAGCAGCAGAGGATGATGGGACAGAGTTGTTTAAAGGTCAGCAGCAAACATCATCAGATTGAGAGCGCCGCTCAGAGAACGATCAGTTAACCGACACACAACCCCAAAGTGAAGCCGAGCGGCGCGGCGGCACTGCCGCCGCGGCTCCAGGCTGCAGCCGCGGCTCCAGGCTGCAGCCCAGGATTCAGATTAATCTCAGCCAATTCTGCAGCTCAGATTAGGAATTACAACATTTTTACAGAATTAGGAACACAAGAAAAGTCCCAGACAATAAAATCAGAGCCGCAGACGGAGCATCATTTGCAGAACTACAATTCTGTTGATTAATGAAACTTTAAGGTGGAGGCAATATTACCTGCAATGCCACTGAGTGAAGAATCTTACTATTGTTATTTGGTCTTAGAAAAAAGCTGTAATTTTCCTATAAGAGACGTTAAAACAGATCTTTTTTTGCAAAGAACAAACAGATTGAAGATGAAACTGAAATTAAAACAATAAAAATACAAACTTGAAATGACGTTGAGGGAACTAACAGATTCAGAGGAAAACATTTATTACAGACGGTGATTCCTAAAAAATCCGCTGATCCACTCACACCTGATCCGGTAGTCGGAGCGACAGAAACCGAAACGACATCATCCGTTTCATCTGCAGGTGCTGAGATTCTCTCTCTGCTTCGACTCAAACCAACCTGTTCCCCTCCTGGCCTGTGGGGGCGCTGCACCAAGAACCACTGAAGGAAACAACAAGGAAACCTCTGAACACACTGAGTGCAACTTCCTTCTTCACAAAATGGAAGCCAAAAATGGACTAGCGTCAGATTTTAGCGGTTGGAGGATTTCTCCTTTGTCTTTGGCTAAAGATCACAAGTCATTTCTCCCGACACGGGAATTTACCCAGAATGCCCTGCACCAAAGTTCATTTCAGTCGAGCCCAGACTGAGGTTTGATTATGAATTCACCACCAAAGGATCTGGAGTTTCTAACTGCTGATCCCAGCACAACAAGTGAACTAATGCCTGGGTTTGGTGTTTCATCTTCATGCTTCTGCTCCCCTGCAGCCGTTTTTAACATGTTTAATCACCTTCAACATGAGCTGTAAAGGCTTTTCTCTGTGAGGATTTGCTCTGTGCAGCTGCAGGAAGCCGTCATTTCAATCTGTTCTTGTTATAAATGAGCTTCTCCTCTCCAGTGAGAAGTCTTTTTTAAATATTTAGTCTTTTCTTTTTCAGAATATTTGGATAAGAAATCATGTACCATTTAGCATTAAATCCTAAATCTTTACCCTGGGTAATTAAGGCGTTTTTAGTGCTAATTGCATTTTGATTGTGGTTAAATGCTGCGTTTCTAGGTTTTGGATCTGGAAGCCGTCCTCTCAGCCACGCTGATGACACTCTCCTCTCGTTCCCACCTGACTCTAATGACCGCCAGCCTGTCTCTTCTTTCCATCAACAGTTTTCACCTCTGTCTCCTCCTTATCCCCACCTCGAGCCTCGCGCTCCTCCCTGACTTCAATTAGACGGAGGAATAATCATATTGACAGGGCTGACAGGTCGGGGCAGGGGAGCAGGAACATGAATACTTACATGCGGCGCCGCAGCCGGGCTGGAGGAGGGCTATCACCGGCTCTTATTGTACATTTGATAATATGACAATGACACACAGTCAATTCAGATTCACAATCACCGTGGGGCCACCGGCTCCTCTAACTGCTCATGAATTAGTCTGCTGACATTTCACAGACATGCTGACATGTCACAGTGGAGCGGTTCACTTTAAGATGATCAGCCTCTATTTTACTGAATCCGGACTCACAGGGAACTGAGAGGGTTTCAACTGGACTGGAGCAGGTGAGGAAGATCCTCTAAACATTTGTCTATTTGCCTTGAACATCAACAGCAAATGTCAAATCTAAACTCTACTTCAGATAATCAATAGTTTTTTATGATCGTTTCCAATGATCTTGATCTGTTGGGATTCTATACGCCTAAAGTTCAGCAGGTCAGTTTATCTGTTTATTTTGTTATTTTATATTTCTATTTTTACTTCTTGACGGTTCTGGTCACTGAGCAGAAATTAGACTCTGTTTAGTTGCTCCAGATCCTCCTGTTTCCTGGATCTCAAACATGAATTTTATTTAAAGTGCAGTTCCCAGCAATCCTTCGATTCACCACGTTCCCACACCAGCAAACCCTTCACAAGGTGCCACATCCTCCACATGTCTTAACGAACCACAGCGTTTCAGTCAGAGCCTGAGCAGTAGCAGCTCTCGCTCTGATTGGGTAACAGATTCTTCACCGTTTCCAGCTCCAGAATCAGCTGAGTCATGATCAGCTTCACATCCTCCTTTCTCTCCAGAGTCTCCTTCACCTTCAGAGATTCCTTTGCCTCTAAAAGCTCCTTCACCAACACCACAACGTCTCAGGTCTTCAACCTAAAGTGTTCAGAACCAGAGCTGGGCCTCCCTGAGCTCCTGCAAGGGTCCAACGATGTCCCACCGTCCCAGAGACCATCATGGCTGCCCTGACTCTAATACTTCCTGTGCTCTGAACAGCTGAGAGACAAACTCCAATCTAAACTCGCCGTCTCGCCCAGCTGCCGATGTTTTGGTTCGGGTTGTGGTTCTGTCTTTGGGTGACCAGCAGAACCCTGACAGTGTATGACTGGCCTCACACCCACTGGTTCCACCACTCTGTCGCTTTAGCCGCTTCTCCAAGGTAAAGAATCTCCGGGTTGTTCCCCGGTGAACCCGGGTCAGAGTCGTCTTCATTTCCTCTCCGTTTTTCAGACCCACCTCAGGGTCAACTGGCAGCAGACGCCGTTTGTTGACTGGATTCCTCCTCAAACAACAACATGTCAACCGATCTGTGATGAGACCGTAGATCGATTTGACCAGCGGCTAATCGATCATTTCAGGGTCAAACTTTGAGGTCCAAACCTTTTTATTAATTGTGGCAGAAGAGCGAACACAAAGTAATCTGGATGGGGCAACTGACAAATATGCAGAGATTCAGAAAAACTGTCCACTCAAAGCCACAGTGAGGGGAAGACGGCCAGTGGACAGTGGACACACACCAACCAGACAGGAACTGGTTAGACTGAGGCTTGAAAACGAAGCGGCTTCTGGAAACCGACATGGAGGCAGTTGCATATTATGGTGACCCTGCATCACCTAAAGCCACAATGTGGCTGATCTCAAACTGCATGAAGTTCTGCTAATGAGTCTGCAAGGCGCCGCTGACCTTCTCTCGCTGCTCTGACCGACTCCTGGACCATTTAAACCGCACCACTTCTCTCTGCTCTGCACTCCACAGGCGGCTCTACACATCATTTAGTTGTTTTTATTTTTATGTATTGCAAACCTGCAGTAGTTTGAGCAATTACCCTGCAGGTAATTTCATCTTGCATCCCGTCTCATTGATATTCATCCCAACAGCAGAGGCTCATCTCCTCCTGGTTCTCTCTTACATTAAACATCAACTTTTCTCTTTGAATGCCTTTTCATCATTAATTCCTAATTGTTGAGTAATTTTTTTGCCTTCCTGCTTGCAGTCCTGCATTAAGAGTCCTATTTTTGTCTGCTGCTCTCCTCTGAGCTACGCATATTAAAAGCCATTTTCCTGCTTTATTTCTGTCTTAAATACATGCATTCCACCATTAAAAGCTAATTTTCTGACAGTCGTATCCCCATCTATATGCATAGCCGCT
This sequence comes from Poeciliopsis turneri, assembly GCA_922788865.1. NCBI lineage: Eukaryota > Metazoa > Chordata > Actinopteri > Cyprinodontiformes > Poeciliidae > Poeciliopsis > Poeciliopsis turneri. The sequence continues at coordinate 6,176 of CAKLNU010000663.1, forward strand.
GTGAAGCCTAATTTTTCTACTTTCTCTGCGCCTCCGCCCCTCCCGGCTCCGTCAGCTGAAGGGAGCTGGCCGGGGAAATCGTTAGAGCTCCTTTCTTTTTAAATTGGGGAGGTGGACGGCAGGTGAACAGCGCATTGATCGCCCTCTCAAGGCCTCTTTCTCCCCCCTTCATCCCTGTCTGGTGCATCCCTCACCACCAATTGTCTGGCCTTTACTCCCCTCGTCCCCGCCGCCCCCCACACACATCACCACCAATTGCCGGCCATTTTCCCCTCCATCCCAGACGTTTTTTCATCGCAAGCAAGCAGAAGACACACTTACAGCAGAGTGAAGTGGCAGAGGCTTCAGGGTGGGGCTACTTTCTGTCTGTCTTTCTAACAACCCCCATCATGGGGCAGAAAACAGAGATATGGGGGGGCAGGTCGGACAGAACCAGGACCGTGGAGGAGGGACGGGTCCGGAGTAAACATGGTGATGATTTCCCTCGAGTTTCCTTCATCAGTGAGGAGGAAGAGAGTCACCCAAAGAAACAAGAAGAAGAAGAAAGAGAGAGCAGCTGCTGTCCTGTCACAGACAACAACTGGAGCCTCAGTGACACCTCCTCTTCCTCCTCTTCCTCCTCTTCTTCCTCCTCTCCCTCCTCCTCCTCCTCCTCCTCCTCCTCTTCCTCCTCCTCCTCTCCCTCCTCCTCCTCTTCCTCCTCTCCCTCCTCCTCCCTCCTCTTCTTCCTCCTCTTCCTCCTCTCCCTCCTCTCCCTCCTCTTCTTCCTCCTCTCCCTCCTTACAACAAGCAAAAAAAGGGACAGTAGAGGAAAATCGAAACGTTCACACAGATATGCTTCAGACACACACACCAAACACCAATTAGAGTCCTAACAGAGGAGCGAGGAAGAGAGGTTCCTGTGTCAGACTCCGTTTTACTAAAACTACGACTTTTCTCAAATTTTACTTTGTAGTCTCCGACTTTGACTTTTTAAAACAACACTGGAAAAAATAAAACCCTTTAAAAAGAACCTGGGTCACTTGGCATTAGATCTGAAAAGCCAAACTTTCATTTGGAGCAGAAGAAGGATTTGGGGCAACAAGGAAAAGTTTGGATGGAACGAGAGAAGATGAGCAACTTTATCACTGAAGCTGCTTCACACCAGACATCAATCCAAACCAGGCGGTTCGTTTGTGGAGGAGTGAATACATAATCAAACCCTAATGTGGAACAAAAAGTGGACTTTCTGTTGCTCATGCATACAGCCCGCATGATGCTGCCGCCACCACTGTGCTTCTCCATCGGTCTGGAAAAGGCTGCTGCTTATCAGTGGTCACAACGTCCAGCTGGTTGGGCAGCACATGCTGCTGGTTTGTCTCTGGAAGCCAAACAGGATCTTAGTTCGGTGACTTCCCCCCATTGAGTCTCCAGTTCATTCCTGGCGAAACATCGATTCCCTTCCGGCCAGCAGGAAATCAGACCAACATGCTGGACAGCCGGGATGGAACCCGGCATGGGTCACACGCTCAATGCCACGATTTAAACCGTCTTCCTTAGAACAACCCTGAACCGCCCGCCGCACTGCATGAGAGGGAATCCACTGTTCTACTAACAGAAACCAAACTGAAGTCATCTTTTGACCTAAAGAGGAACAATCTAAAGGTAACGATCCATAGTCAACACACAGCTAGAAACTAGAGATCAGGCTGACCTCTGACCCTCAGGCCACATGAAGCCGGTTATGAGACTTTAGACCAGAGACTCACAGCTCTGCTTGCAAAGCAGCGATATGATCTCATCAATAGTGATTTAAAGATGGAAACATGTTTCTGCCTTCATGGCCGTCGCTTCAGTTACAGCAGAAATCAGAGCAGCAGTTAAACAATTAGTCTGATCTGTGGACGGAGAACAACTTCCCTCTTTGTCTCTCGTTCTCCCTCTCCGTCTCATCCGTCCTTTTTTCGCTCCGCTCCCTCTGAAACTAATTATCAGTGAAGTCGGCAGCAGAGGGAGGAGCGCGGCGCCGACACATGAAGAATGTGAGGAGGGAGGAATCCAGGAGCAGGAGGGAGGAGAAAAACAGGAAAAAGGTTCAGATATGAGGAGAAACCGTCCCGATCCGCATCAGCCTGTTACCGAGGAGACGGTTTTATTAAATTACATTTAAATCTGAGGAGACAACGAACCCGACGTTTTCAACTTGGGAGAAAATCTCCATGTTCATGTCACCCCACGCAGAAATTTGAACTTTTTCTGGCTTTTTTATTGAAAAACGTTTGGTTTGGATTCACTAATGTTTTTAAATCACAAAATCTCCGATGTTGACGTCTAAGATTAACATGAACTGATTAAATCAATCAATCTATAAAAACATGCTACAGCTGGTTTCACTCAACTGTTCTGAATTCCTGCCAAAAACAAAAGCAGCAAAGATTATGAACACATGAAATGTGCTGCATGCATGACATTATTCTACTGATAAAACCTAGAAAACTCTCAAAGTTCTTTGTGCTTTCATAAATTAAATGAAAGTTGTTTTTTGTTCTTCCGATAAACAGGTTGGAAAAAAAGGTCAAAGTAAAAAAAGTCAAAAGAAAACAGTTTTTGAAACCTGGTTTGACTGAACACCATTCAGATGTTTGAGGTGGATTTTTATTTTTATGCTGTTTCAGAAACTCATTTTCAGGACGCTGCTGCAGCAGGACGCAGCTTCTGCTGGAGCTGATTTTTCTGTCAGTAAACAGCTGATTGGTCCTGTGTGATGCTGCGGCTGATCAATAACATTATGCAAAAGAAAGAAAAATATATACGGAGTAATGCAGGCGGGGAGGAAAGCAGCAGGTGAGAGGAAATCGATGCATGAAGCGTTTGGTTTCTGCAGGTTTGGGAGTTTCATTCGCAGAAATTCATCTACCTCCTCTCTCATTATTTTCTTTTATTCAGATTTTTATTCCAACTTTTAATGAAGCAAAAACTGGATTAAAAAAATTGTTCAGAACAAACATCACAACCAACCTGAAGAAGAAAAGCTCGATGAAACCTGACTGAATAAATCTTAGCTTCGTAAAATCTGGTTTACAGCAGCAGAGAAGCAGACTGTGACCTCTGACCTTTAGTTATTTTAGTCTTTATTACAATTACATTTCTGATCAAATATGTGATTTTATTGTTGGAACAACTTCAACTGGATCCGACCCGGATAAACGGGAGAGGATGGATGATGGATGGATGGATGGATGATGGATGGATGGATGGATGATGGATGATGGATGGATGGATGATGGATGGATGGATGATGGATGAATGGATGGATGATGGATGGATGCAGATCTTCATCCTGTGACTTTAGTCTGGAAAATTCAGACTAATGCATATTTCAGCTGAATGGAAATGATTTAATATTTCTCATTAATGTGATTTAAAAACAAAAACATAAATCAGAATAAACAAAATAGGTTTTAAATCTTCAAAGCTGCTGCTTGTTCCGCTGAGAATATAAAAAATATCTAGAAAACATTAAAGGTAAACTAAACTTCAAGTGAAGCTTTAATTGTCCCCAATTATTAACAAATTAATAACAGTCATGTGACTGGTGTAGCGCCAAATCATAATCACTTTGTTAGACAAACTGGTCCAAGTTATCATTAATTTGAATAAAATAAACTTCTGTTATTGTTGTGGATAAAACTCCAGTAATTGGATCCGGTTTTAATGAAGCAGAGAAAACCTTAATGCTGCTGCTTCCTGTGGGAGTTTTGCTGTTTTTAATGAGCTCTTCATGAAGCCGCAGCTGTAAATCTGGACCCACCAACAGAGAGGAAAAGATTTTTTCGGGATGATGGAGCGCTCTCTCTCCTCCCTCAGTGGGATGGATGGACTTTTCATCCTCCTCCATCTCTCTTATTGTTTTCACACTTCAGTGGGACGAGCTGCTCCACTGAATGAGCCGAACCCCTGCAGACTCAGCACCGTTTCTCTGGACTCATCTGATCAACGCTGAGCTGCTGGAACTGAGGAAACTCAACCAATCAGCTTTCATTTCTGTTTAAAAGTCAAGAACCTGGAAAACCGAGATGGAGGTTCTGGAAACCAAACCGCTTCTGTTTGAATAATAAAAACACGTAAAGATTTTTCTGGATTTCAATCAGAAACTATTATTATTACTATTACTATAGAGAAATGAAAACGTCTGAGTTCAACAAACTGTGATCCACAAAAACAACATTTCAGTCACTTCTTTTTCTTTTTTAACATTTTTCTTCAATAAATTTGATTCATATTTTTTCCCAAATATTTAAAAATTTCAAATGAATTCCTTCAGAGTAGAGAAAGAATTTGGATCTTAAACCAATAAGAACTTGATTCTATTTTTTCTCATTGATATATTTTTTCTAAACTTTTGTTTGTTTGAAAATACTGAGACAAAAATTAAGAATATCTAAATGAATAAATAATTCAGATTATTTATGTAAAGATAATTAATGACAGATGTGTGAAGGCACGTTCATATGTAACCACACCGATTGATTACTAAACACACCGATTGATTACTAAACACACCGATTGATTACTAAACACACCGATTGATTACTAAACATATGCACGATTTTCACTGGCAAAAATTTAAATCTTCTAAAATGAAAAGTGTTCAGAGCTGAAATGGTTCCACGTTTTACATCCATTCATCATTCTGGGATGAATACAGATCAGGTTATTAGGCAAAATATATTAGATCGGGGCGTGCTGTGGTGGCGCAGGGGTTAGCACGCTCCACGTTTGGAGGCCTCAGTCCTCCAGGATGTCGTGGGTTCGACTCCCGGGCCCGGCGACCTTTGCCCCATGTCCTTCCCCCTCTCCTCGCCCTCCTTCCTGTCAGTCTACTGTCTAAAATGTGAGCCACTAGCGCCACAAAAACTCTTCGGAGGAAAAAATATATATATTAGATCAAATAAATCACATTCTGCATATGTTAATTTTGTACAATATTAGAAATATGTTAAAAGATGCAAATAAACAGCTGAATTTATTTTAAAATAGGAGCAAACATTTGAACAGATTTCCTTCAGTAACTGAATCAGGTGCATAAAAAACTCAAATATGTTTATAGACAAAGTTTAATCTTAAAACATATTTTTGTGAAGTTTTATCCAAGTTACTGCTGTGAAAATGTCATTTTTTTCAGCAAATTTACTTTTTTAGCTTGTTTTTGTGTTAAAAATGATCTGAATTATTTCAGTAATCTGTCTTGTTTCCCTCCTCTTCTCTAAATGGATCCTAATTTCCTGAGTTTTTATCGTTTAACCTCTTTTTCCTTCCCTCCCGTCGCTCTCTCCCTCCTCCTCCCTCCATCCGTCCGTCAGTTATTGTTTAAAAAGCGGAGCTGCAGTTTGATGGTTAAAACGCTGGCAAATCGATACCTTCACACATGACAGACCGCCGGCGGACGACAGGACGGAGGGCGAGCGAGGCGCGGGGCGAGCGAGGCGCGGGGCTGCAGGGAGGAGGAGGGAGAATAACAAGCTGACAGCCAGGAGGCCCTTATTTCCACCGGCTGAGATGGATGGATAGCAGAGGGACGAGTGTGTTTCTGCCTTCCGGCTTCGCTCCATTACTTCTTATCTTCACTGTTTGTTTCTTACGCTCTGCCTCTTCTTCTTCCCTTCTTCTCTGGTTTCAGTCCGACGTCGCTCCCTCCTCTTCATCGCTCCCTCCTCTTCATCGCTCCCTCCTCTTCATCGCTCCCTCCTCTTCATCGCTCCCTCCTCTTCATCGCTCCCTCCTCTTCATCGCTCCCTCCTCTTCATCGCTCCCTCCTCTTCATCGCTGCTTTTATCCACTTGATTTGTCTCTTAACATGTTAGCGTCTTGTTTTCTTGTCTCTCTAACGTTTAACTCTGATGATTCATTTCTTGACCTTAAATTCAACATGTTTAACACATTAATTGAAAATAATGATAAAACTCTACAGATTTCAAGTTCAAGGAAATTAAATGAGGAGAAATCAGAGAAAAGTTATTTTCTTGCTTTACCTCCTAAACTTTCTAAAAGATAAAAATTTGTCAAAATCAAACAGAAGAATTTCAGCTGCCAGTTTCTGTCCAACTGATATTAAACTGATATTTTAATCATTCATGTTTAGAAACATATCAGAAGAAATTAATTCCTAAAACTTTTAGTTTGTTTCATTTTACTGTTCATTTTCTATTGAATAGAACAATTATGCAATAAAATATTAAGTTACTTATAAGTTATATTTGTCTTAAAAAGCAACTGAAGATTTAAACATGTAATTCCCTTTAGATCTTTGCAAATATTTCATTCATTTCCCATTTTAGACAATAAA